>JACGAQ010001192.1:0-67744 GCA_014119065.1 Orius insidiosus | reverse complement strand
AGGCTCAAATGGCAATTATGGAGCTGTTACAAAGCATTAGAAAACTTTGAGAAGAAGTATTTTACTAGTATCTCATTCTTTGATCTCACGAAAGCTTTTGATTGTGTTAATCACTCGCTATTGCTTGGAAAATTGAAAAGATATCATATGGCTCAGGGGAGCTTAGATTTAATTGCTTCATTTCTGCAAAATAGAAAACAAGCTGTTATGGTTGATGGCTACAAGTCCGAATTTAAAGAAGTTTCAGTGGGAGTTCCGCAAGGCTCAGTCTTAGGGCCAATTCTGTTTATAATTTTTTTCAACGATCTGCAAAACTGTCTTCCTCAGTATAAGTTTATTAAGTTTGCGGATGATACGACATCCCTGATTTCAAATCCTGTCTTGAATGTTGTTAAGGGTGAAGCTTCCCAGATGGAAAGGGACATCAAAGATTGGTTCAGTTCAAATAGGCTTTTGTCAAATGATAAGAAAACGATGAATCTCATTTTTTCTACGAGACAGTTAGGTATGTTAAGCAATTTGGATAGTGTAAAATTTCTTGGTGTTTATCTGGACCCAACGTTGTCTTGGGAGGTTCATTGTGATAATCTTTGCAAAAGTTAAGCACTCAAACGTATCTTATGAGGTTATTAAAAGAGTTGAGCAGTGATAATTAAGGTCAATTTATTTTGCAATTTTTCATTCTCACATTACCTACGGTATAACAGCTTGGGGTCATAGTTGTCATGTTGAAAAAGTATTTGCCATACAGAGGAGTCGTTCGTGTTCTGGATGATGTTGGTTACCGTGATGATGTTCGTAGTTCGTTCATTAAACTGGAAATCTTGACGACCCAAGTGTTCATTCTGGGATGTATAAACATATTAAGTCTGCCTCAGTAAATTTAAGAACATTTGAGGACGTGCACTCACATGACACTCGAAACAGAGGTGATCTTGTAGTCCCGTTTAATAGATTAAAAAGAAGCCTTACCTGTCAGCGATATTGGAGCTACAGATTTTTTAACAAATTGCCTCACACAATTTCAGTTTTGCCTCTCTTGCCACTCACTAATAGAGTAAAGGGGTGGCTGATTAAGAACCCCATCTACTCATATGAGGAATTCTTGAATAGCGATCTAAGTGACTGTGATATACCTATAATTTATGTTCCTTTTTCTAGTGAGATAAAAATTTAAAAATTGTTAATTGTTTAAAAGTGTTAATTGTAATTGTTTCCTGTTCTAGTTATTTTGTTTGACAATTACTATAAAATTTATTAATTTTGATGTAATAAATAAAAATAAATAAAATAATAAAATATTCTGAAGTTTTGAAGGAGGGCAAAAACTAGATTAAGGGACAGTAGTTCCTTGAGGGACACTTTTGTCAAGGTTACCTCGACAGCAGAGACAATAAAAACGGTAAGGTTGGTAGCGCTGATTCCTCGTTTTTCGTTATTTTCTGAAGTTGGAAGGAGGGCAAACTATATTAAGGGACAGTAGTTCCTTGAGGGACACTTTTGTCAAGGTTACCTTGACTGCAGAGACAATAAAACGGTAAGGTTGGTAGCGCTGATTCCTCGTTTTCGTTATTTTCTGAAGTTTTGAAGGAGGGCAAAAACTAGATTAAGGGACAGTAGTTCCTTGAGGGACACTTTTTTCAAGGTTACCTTGACAGCAGAGACAATAAAACGGTTGGTAGCGCTGATTCCTCGTTTTCGTTATTTTCTGAAGTTTTGAAGGAGGGCAAAAACTAGATTAAGGGACAGTAGTTCCTTGAGGGACACTTTTGTCAAGGTTACCTTGACAGCAGACAATAAAAACGGTAAGGTTGGTAGCGCTGATTCCTCGTTTTCGTTATTTTCTGAAGTTTGAAGGAGGGGCAAAAACTAGATTAAGGGACAGTAGTTCCTTGAGGACACTTTTTTCAAGGTTACCTTGACAGCAGAGACAATAAAACGGTTGGTAGCGCTGATTCCTCGTTTTCGTTATTTCTGAAGTTTTGAAGGGGGCAAAAACTAGATTAAGGGACAGTAGTTCCTTGAGGGACACTTTTTCAAGGTTACCTTGACAGCAGAGACAATAAAAACGGTTGGTAGCGCTGATTCCTCGTTTTCGTTATTTTCTGAAGTTTGAAGGAGGGCAAACTAGATTAAGGGACAGTAGTTCCTTGAGGGACACTTTTGTCAAGGTTACCTTGACTGCAGAGACAATAAAAACGGTAAGGTTGGTAGCGCTGATTCCTCGTTTTCGTTATTTTCTGAAGTTTTGAAGGAGGGCAAAAACTAGATTAAGGGACAGTAGTTCCTTGAGGGACACTTTTGTCAAGGTTACCTTGACAGCAGAGACAATAAAACGGTTGGTAGCGCTGATTCCTCGTTTTCGTTTTTTCTGAAGTTTTGAAGGAGGGCAAAAACTAATTCAGGGACAGTAGTTCCTTGAGGGACACTTTTGTCAAGGTTACCTTGACAGCAGAGACAATAAAAACGGTAAGGTTGGTAGCGCTGATTCCTCGTTTTCGTCATTTTCTGAAGTTTTGAAGGAGGGCAAAAACTAGATTAAGGGACAGAAGTTCCTTGAGGGACACTTTTGTCAAGGTTACCCTTGACAGCAGAGGCAATAAAAACGGTTGGTAGCGCTGATTCCTCGTTTTCATTATTTTCTGAAGTTTTGAAGTTGTTGCCCTTTTTGAAGTTTTTTTTTCCAATTTTGCAATAAGTCTATTTTTTTTTTGAAAACTTTTTTTTTTCTTGTGGCTTCAGAATACATTTATTTACTTCAATACAAGACTAGTTTTTGTCAAAACCATAAAAATGTAGAAAATCAGGAAAAAGTTTAATTTTTTATTAATAATCCTAATGACTAAAATTAAAACTATAAAACGAGTTTGTATTTAAATTTATGATTTTTTAATTAAGCGAAAAGCGAAGAATGTTTTTCTTAACTTCAGTCAATTTTTTGTAAATTGGGCAAATTCAAAAACTTGATTTTAGCTTCGTTTCCCATTGTTTCTCCTAGAATGCAGCACAATCAAAAAGTTCTGATTCTTGTTTAGAGGTTGTCAGATACTTTTCATTGTTTTTTTTCTCTTTTTTCCCTGGATTTTCCTTCCATTCAATGGGGGTAATTCTCATCTCCGCTAACGAGTGGGTTTCGTGTCCGGCTTTTCAAAACATGTGGTCACAGAAAAAAAAAAATGAAAAAAACTAAGTAGTTCTTATTACAGCAGAATACGAAAAGGTCATAAACCCGCAAAAAGTTTAAAAATTGTTGAAACAAAATGACAGTTTTAAGAAAAAAGTCTTTATTTCAATAGCTCGTTAAGGCGTATTTAGATGTTAATGAAGACTTTTAGATTGCTATAGATGGTTTCGGACCCTTGGAAAAGGGAGAAGCGAGCATCAATTTGAACTACTCAGCATGGCTGAAGTCTCCCATTACCTACAATTACGAGGTTTCCAATTGTACAGGATTACCAACCTCCAAGAAGGAGACATAATCCTTTTTGGTTCTTTTAATTTAAAACATCTCCAACTTGAGAAGTCGATGTTGGAGTTATCCTCAAAATTTTATTCCTTTATACTTCCCCCTCCCTAAACTTCTCCTCCGTTATACTTCCCCTCCTTAATACTCCCCCCTCCTATATGTTCCTTCTCTTGGGAAGTTTTCGTAGGAAGCTCTTCAAACTAGTAAATTTTTCTCAACCTCAAGTTTTTGAATTGGCTCCCAATTTGCCAAAAATTTAAAACAGTTAGGAAAAAACATTCTTCGCTTTTAGCTTAATTAAACACTCATAAATTTAAATACAAAATCGTTTATCGTTTTTTTTATTATAAAAATTATTGAAAAATTAACCTTTTTCTAGATTTTCTACATTTTTATGGTTTTTGACAAAAAACTTGTCTGCATTTAAGTCCCCTTGAAAACTTCAGAAAATACCGAAAACGAGAATCAGTACTACCAACCTTACCTTTTTTATTGTCTCTGCTAAGACCCTTTTCGATCGCCTGAAAAGACATCCGGAGACTCGTTAGCAACGGCCCCTTGAAAACTTCAGAAAATACCGAAAACAAGAAATCAGTACTACCAACCTTACCGTTTTTATTGTCTCTGCTAAGACTCTTTTCGATCGCCTGAAAATTTTGAGATCATTAAATTTAAATTTTTTCAAAGTTATAACTGTTATAACTTATAAGCAACCGGAAACGAACCTAAAAACCCGTTATTTCATCAAGATTTTGAATATGCTCCCAATTTACAAAAAATTGAAAAAAGTTAGGAAAAACTTTCTTCGCTTTTAGCGACTTATAAAATTATAAATAAAAACACTTATATAGAAACACTTATAAATTTTAACACAAACTCGTTTATCGTTTGATCCACTTGTCCGAATGTCTTCTCGTCCTACTGTCATCTCGTCCTAAAGGGGCGTAGCCTATTAGTACGAGAATACAGTTTATATTTTTTCTTTTTTTATTTTTTTAGGACGAGAATACTTTAGGATGAGATGTATGCCCCCATTTTAGACAGCACTATTCGCTTCAGAGACCCCAAAAACATACTAATTGACACCCAACAAAGCATGGATGCGATCAAAAATAGCTTCGCCGCACTAGCGACATCTATTGGCTTGTCTAACTTTAATTCACACCTAGCTTGGGGTGTCGATAGATACGTTTTTGGCCATTCTAAAACGATTGGAAGTGGTCTCAAATGTGTAAAATTACCTGGAAACTATTTTTGATCGATTTTGGAAGTGGTGCTCTTTTAGGTAGATTTCTTTTCTTCAAAAATCTACCTATTGTAATGTACCAAGTAGTCGCAGATTCAAAAAATTTTCTATACGTTTTTCGTTTCATACCTCCTGGACCCCAAAACCATCCTCAGTTGAAAAGTTTTATATATATATATAATATATATATATATATATATATATATTAGCACGATAACTGGAGCAATTTTAATGTGAGGGTGACGATATCCGGTATTTAGAGCTTTTATCTCAATAGCTCGGACGAGTTCGTTAATGGCTGAAATCGGACCAGCGATTCACCTACTTTACTTAGGGCTTAAAAGACAAAATTGGCATTTTCTATTGAAATCCTAGTCCTTTTGCAAAAAAAACTTTAAGACCTCTGCGAGGGCGTGTAAAAAATTAATTAAAGCAGGTTTGGACGAGCCAGGCGCAAAATATTGAACTAGCTAAACTTTAAAAAAAATTTGAATTTATACCGGGAAATTATTAAATATTTATTAATAAAATTATCAGATGTTTTTCTAGGGGCTCAGTGGCGCAAATTTTCTTATATCATCATTTTTATAACATAATTATATATTTTGTGTTTATACATATTAATTTTAATCATGAAAAGAAATCTACATTTTAGTCCCTGCTACCGCAGGGTCATTATTTTTCTTTTAGACACTACCATTTGCTTCAGAGATCTAAAAACTTAGCCCCACTCCTAAATGGCTCAACCCAGTATATTTTTTTTTCCTTCTAAAAACGTATTTTTAGCAGAAAAAAAATGCGAATCGTACGTTTTCTGGGTATATAAGTTTCGCCATTTAATTTGCTTTTATGCCCATTTAAATGATAAACATTCATGACGGTCGGAAAAGGGAGGTTTAAGAAGGGCCGAAAGTTGATGTATTCGCCGGGTATATAGGCGAGGAAAGTGGGTGTATGAATGTATGCATAAAAGGTCCCCTTCACCGCCACCGATGGAGTCCTCGCCTTTTGCTTTATGGGTTATTCGACGCCGTAACTCGCCCGTAAGTGTCCGTAGGGTTAAAGGCACCCAATATGCGAGCCTAGGAATCTCGTATCTGTTATTACAGTAAAACATATGTCCGATCATAAACTACGAAATGCCTTCAATAAACCATCCTTTAAGTGAATTTATCAAAAAAGTTTTGAGTTGTTTTTTCTCTGGTGCCCTTTAAAAAAAGTAATCCGATAATATTTTTGCGAAGTAAGAAGGCCTAGATAAGTAGGTCGGATCGTGTGAAAAGGACGGCGGAAGGTCGTAGGGAGGGCGAAGGGTGAAAGGGACTCCAGGAAAAGGGGTTCCCGCTTTTTGAAGAGGATCGTTGAAAAGGTTGATAGTATAAGTGGTAAGTAAGCTGGATATGAGATAACGCCCTACTCGCTTGATGGATGTTGAGTCTCACATACTCCCTTTTTTTTCCCCTCTCACATTTTCCTACCTCAAGTCTTTTTTCTTTTTCAAATAACAAAAGCACTCGTGCGTTCTTACCCCATTGTTTTCTTTAATTGAAATTCCTTTTTCAAAAAAAAAATCATACCCAGCATAAAAAGGCACTAAACAAGGTTTAAATTCAATTAAATTAGGACCACGGGGGGAAAAAATCTATTTTTTTTTTTATTCTACCATAAAGAGGTTTTAATTTCATAATAAATTTATAAACGGATTTCCCGAGGGCGACATTGAGAGGCCGATTTTAATTACGCGGTCGCTATGACAACAGAGTCTCTGTTCGGCTTACAACTTGAAGGAGAATAATGGTTTAATCCTTGACAAAACCTAAAGTCTCCGAGCGTAAACCACGAGAGTCTAAAACGCTTTAGAAAACCTTTAATTACGGGCGGAAAAAAAATTTAATAACCTCAAAATATCACGCAAAGTCTCCGGAGGTCTTTTCAGGCGATCGAAAAGGGTCTTAGCAGAGACAATAAAAAAGGTAAGGTTGGTAGTACTGGTCGCTAGTTTTCGGTATTTTCTGAAGTTTTCAAGTGGACTTGAAGACAAGTTTTTTGTCAAAAACCATAATAAATGTAGAAAATCTGGAAAAAGGTAAATTTTTTAATAATAATTTTTATGATTAAAATAAAAACGATAAAACAAGTTTGTATTTAAATTTATGAGTGTTTAATAAAAGCGAAGAAAGTTTTTTCCTAACTTTTTTCAATTTTTTGTAAATTGGGAGCATATTTAAAATCTTGATGAAATAACGGGTTTTTAGGTTCGTTTCCGATTGCTTATATATAAATGTTATAACTATTATACTTCAATAAAATAGAAATCATCTCGTCCGAAAGTATTCTCGTCCTACTGTCTTCTCGTCCTAAAAATATGTGTAAAATAAAATATTACTTAAAATTAAATGAAAAATATAAATCCGAAAGTATTCTCGTCCTAATGTCTTCTCGTACTAAAACTAACGTACAAAAATTGCTGCGTCGGAGAAATGCGGCAGCGTTCCACCCCCGCAAGTCACGGAGTTCGTGGATTGTTCCTTTTTCTATTATTTTTATTTTTGCGAGGATCAGCTCGTTTTGTGACACAAGGGGGTTAATTTTTTTCCTCTCGCGAGGATGTGCTCGTTTTATGACACAAATGGGTTATTTTTTCCTCTCGCGAGGATTTGCTCACCCTGTAGGCGGCCCTGGGATGGATAATGAGCTCGGTAGGCGCAAAATGGAGTTCTAAACTTGCTGGGGTGGAACGCTGCCGCATTTCCCCGACGCAGCAATTTTTGTACGTTAGTTTTAGGACGAGAAGACAGTAGGACGAGAATACTTTCGGACGAGAATAAAGTTTTTTTTTTCCTTTTTCTATTATTTTAGGACGAGAATACTTTAGGACGAGAATACTTTCGGACGAGAATACTTTCGGACGAGATGATTTCTGTTTTATTAAAGTATAATATTTAAAAAATTGAATAAGTATTGAAATCGACTCGTCCGAATATCTTCTCGTCCTACTGTTATCTCGTCCTAAAAAGAGGCGTTGCCTGTTAGGACGAGAATATTTCGGACGAGAATACAGTTTATATTTTTCCTTTTTCTATTATTTTTAGGACGAGAATACTTTAGGACGAGATGATTTCTATTTTATTAAAGTATAAAATTTAAAAAATTGAATAAAAATTGAAATCCACTCGTCCGAATGTCTTCTCGTCCTACTGTCATCTCGTCCTAAAAAGGGGCGTTGCCTGTTAGGACGAGAATATTTTTGGACGAGAATAAAGTATATATTTTTTCTTTTTCTATTATTTTTAGGACGAGAATACATTATGACGAGATTACAGTTTATATTTTCCCTTTTTCTATTATTTCAGGACGAGAATACTTTAGGACGAGATTAATTTCGGACGAGAATACAGTTTATAGTTTTCCTTTTTCTATTATTTTTAGGACGAGAAAACAGTTTATATTTTTCCTTTTTCTATTACTTTTAGGACGTGAATACTTTAGGACGAGAATACAGTTAATAATTATCCTTTTTCTATTATTTTTAGGACGAGAATACATTAGGACGAGAATACAGTTTATATTTTCCCTTTTTCTATTATTTTCAGGACGAGAATACTTTAGGACGAGATAAATTTCGGACGAGAATACAGTTAATATTTTTCCTTTTTCTATTATTTTTAGGACGAGAAAACAGTTTATATTTTTCCTTTTTCTATTATTTTTAGGACGTGAATACTTTAGGACGAGAATACAGTTAATAATTTTCCTTTTTCTATTATTTTAGGACGAGAATACATTAGGACGAGAATACAGTTTATATTTTCCCTTTTTCTATTATTTTCAGGACGAGAATACTTTAGGACGAGATATATTTCGGACGAGAATACAGTTAATATTTTTCCTTTTTCTATTATTTTAGGACGAGAAAACAGTTTATATTTTCCTTTTTCTATTATTTTTAGGACGAGAATACTTTTGGACGAGAATACTTTAGGACGAGAATACTTTAGGACGAGAATAATTTCGGACGAGAATACAGTTTACATTTTTCCTTTTTCTATTACTTTTAGGACGAGAATACTTTAGGACGAAAATACAGTTAATATTTTTCCTTTTTCTATTATTTTTAGGACGAGAATACTTTAGGACGAGAATAATTTCGGACGAGAATACAGTTTATATTTTTCCTTTTTCTATTACTTTTAGGACGAGAATACTTTAGGACGAGAATACTTTAGGACGAGAATACAGTTAATATTTTTCCTTTTTCTATTATTTTTAGGACGAGAATACAGTTTATATTTTTCCTTTTTCTATTATTTTTAGGACGAGAATACATTAGGACGAGAATACTTTAGGACGAGAATAATTTCGGAAGAGATGTAGGCACTCGTCTAAAATGCGGTGGGGTTACAATTTAAAGATGACCTTGGAATTGCATTGCTATTTTTAGTCAATTTGCACAACTTTCATGAAGAAAGAAAAATATATTTTCCTTATATGAGAGGAAAAAATGTTCTGAGTGAAGCTATGACAAAAACAAAAGGAAGGCTATAACAAGTGCCCACTTAGAAGTGGTCGGAGTAAGGGAGAAAAAAAAATCCTGTGGAGGCTGTAGCTGTCATTTTGTTGGTTAAGGTGAGAGTATTTGAGGGTGGAAGGCGTTAATTGGGTTGAAGAAGAGGTAAAGTGGAAAAAGAGGAAGTTAAGTGCGAAGAGGGTGGGCGTTCGGTCAATACGACTTTCATTAGTCGTCAATTAGAAAGCAATCAGTGACTTCAGCTTAAGGATTACACAACTTAACTCCACATGAGGGACAAATTTTTAAAAATATTCAACTTGCGGAAAAGGAAAGCGAAAGCTATTAAAAAAGGCGGTTGGGGAAAAAAAAGTGAAATTCCCTTTTTCCTGTGGGGTTTAAAGGTCAAAACCCAGTCGGTTTCCCCAAACTAACTGTTCTCCGATAATTCGTATTCGATTGAAATTCAACGGCGTGTTAAATCCGGAGATAATCATTATCTCGTCCCATGTCAACCGTGAATCTTCTTTTGTCTGATTTTTCTTTTTTTTTTCTCCCCGCTGTCTGTCCTACTTATAACGCCGTGAAAAATCGATATAACATGTGACATCTTTACCAAGTCAAAACTAAACACGGAAGATTAAAAAAAAGTCTTTCTTCTCAAAATAAACGATAAAACTGTTATAATAACGATGAAAAAGAGATTTTTTTCTGCTTTCCAAGAGAAAAGTATTCATTAGTGAGTGGCTCTTGGAGAACGGTGGCGGCGGTGAGCTTTAGGGAGACGGGCACGCTAGAGCCTTCTATTGGTCAGTGGGAGTGGCTTACACCATTCTAGAGCCTTCTATTGGTCAATGGGAGTGGCTTACACCATTCTAGAGCCTTCTATTGGTCAGTGGGAGTGGCTTACACCATTCTATAGCCTTCCATTTGTTAGTGAGAGTGGCTTACACTATTCTAGAGCCTTCTATTCGTCCGTGGGAGTGGCTTATACCATTCAAGAGCCTTCTATTGGTCAGTGGGGGTGGCTTACACCATTCTATAGCCTTCTATTTGTTAATAAGAGTGGCTAACACCATTCTAGAGCCTTCCATTCGTCCGTGGGATTGGCTTACACCATTCTAGAGCCTTCTATTGGTCAGTGGGAGTGGCTTACACCATTCTAGAGCCTTCTATTCGTCCGTGGGAGTTGCTTATACAAAGCCAGAGCCATCTATTGGTCAGTAGGAGTGGCTCACACCTTTCTAGAGCCTTCTATTGGTCAGTGGGAGTGGCTTACACCATTCTATAGCCTTCTATTTGTTAGTGAGAGTGGCTTACACCATTCTAGAGCCTTCCATTCGTCCGTGGGAGTGGCTTACACCATTCTAGAGCCTTCTATTGGTCAGTGGGAGTTGCTTACACCATTCTATAGCCTTCTATTTGTTAGTGAGAATATCTTACACCATTCTAGAGCCTTCTATTGGTCAGTGGGAGTGGCTTACTCCATTCTAGAGCCTTCTATTGGTCAGTAGGAGTGGCTTACACCATTCTAGAGCCTTCTATTGGTCAGTGGGGGTGGCTTATACCATGACGGAGCCATCTATTGGTCAGTGGGAGTGGCTCACACCATGCTAGAGCCTTATATTGGTCAGTGGGAGTGGCTTACACCATTCTAGAGGCTTCTATTGGTCAGTGGGAGTGGCTTACACCATTCTAGAGCCTTCTGTTGGTCAGTGGGAGTGGCTTACACCATTCTAGAGCCTTCTATTGGTCAGTGGGAGTGGCTTACACCATTCTATAGCCTTCTATTGGTGAAAAAGAGGTGTTTTTCTGCTTTCCAAGAGAAAAGTATTTATTAGTGAGTGGCTCTATCTCTTGGAGAACGGTGGCGGTGAGCTTTAGGGAGACGGTTTGTTTCCAGCTTCCCGCTGTATCCACTAAAGCTCTCGGAGATAGGTTCACAGTGAAAAGAAAGAAATGAGTGATAGAGGGAATGATAAAAATAGAAATGAGGGTCTTTTAGAGTCTGGTAGGGTCTGGTAGGGTCTGGTAGGGTTTGTAGAGTCTGTTAGGGTCTTTTAGAGTCTGGTTGGGTCTGGTAGGGTCTGGTAGGGTCTGGTAGAGTCTGGTTGGGTCTTTTAGAGTCTGGTTGGGTCTGGTAGGGTCTGGTAGGGTCTTGGGGAGTCTGATGTGGTCTTGTAGAGTCTGGTTGGGTCTGGTAGAGTCTGGTAGGGACTTGTAGAGTTTGGTAGGGTCTGGTAGGGTCTGGTAGGGACTTGTAGAGTCTGGTAGGGTCTTTTAGAGTCTGGTAGGGTCTGTTAGGGACTTGTGGAGTCTGATAGGGTTTTGTAGAGTCTGGTAGGGTCTGGTATGGTCTGGTAGGGTCAGGCAATTTTTCTGGTATGGTTCTTTTTGGGTCAGGTGGGGAGGTGTGTCAGGAAGAGCACTGCATTCTAAATAATGCCCCCTCACTCTACTCGAACTATGAATTTTTTCTCAACTGTACGTCCATTTTTTAGTTGAAGGGGGAAGTCCATTTATAACAAATTCGATTTTAATGTCGGCATACCGATCCATCATTGAAAAAAAGAACCCCGCTAATAGTTAAAATATGTCCGGAACCAATTTTCAATTTCTCCGGTAATCTTTAGAAACGCTTCCATTCTTCTGAATTATGGAGAGCAATTTACCTGATGCAAAAGGGGAAAAAATGGTTGTTTGGGTGGCGTAGAGGTGCCAGGGTAAGGGGCCAATCATATTTAGGAAAATAAACAAGGAGGGACGTTCCCGTGTCACCTGAACAAATGTTTAGGTTCCCGGTGAAAACTCAATATTCCAACCCCTTCTCTCGAGCCGTAATCAAAAAATTGTTTTTCCTTCATAAAAGACTCCGAGGAAATTTCTACAGATTTTTTATTCCAAAAAAACAATAGCTTTTTTTTTGTTGGAAAATTTAGAAAGGCACTAAGATCTTCAAGTGCTCAGAAGGGGAGAAAAAAAAATCATCGAAAAATAACGAACATCGAAATACTTGAGGTGTTATAACGAGTCCCTTCTATTTATTTTTTTTTTCACGTTTTGCTCAACGGATTTTCATCCTTTATCCCGACGCAAACATTTTAAACGAAATATCTCTCAATTGGTCCCATTTTCTCTCGGACTACGCTTTCAAAACCAATAATCCTCTCATGTAATAATATCGAACACAAAGAGGATTTTGAAAATCCGAGATTAATAAATTTCCGATCAGAAGAAAGGGAGAAAGAGAGAAAAAAAATTTAAATTCATGAGGATTATTTTAATATTCATCCCCGATTTCTGACTCATTGTCTTTTTGGAAGCGTTCCAGTGTGAAAGTCCCCTTTGACGAATTATTCTCTTTTAACGCGATCTTCCCCGTCCCCTTTTCCGTTATTTTACACCCTCCTGATGAACTATAATATGGTTGCGTAAATTATTTATTAGGGAACAACATCCCCACCCTCTTCATTTCCACCCTCGTCATACAAAATTGGCTTAAAAGCAATGTAACGCGATAGGACATAATTTAATTTTTTTTGTCCCTACTTTTTCTTTTGAGGAAAAATAAAAATGTTTTTTTTTTCTATGAATTCTTTTAAAAAGAATAACTTCAACTACTCTCTAGCCTTCTATTGGTCAGTGGGAGTGGCTTACGCCATTCTAGAGATTTCTATTGGTCCGTGGGAGTGGCCTAAACCATTCTAGAGCCTTCTATTGGTCAGTGAGATTGACTTACACCATTCTAGAGCCTTCTATTGGTCAGTGAGAGTGGCTTAAACCATTCTAGAATCTTCTATTGGTCAGTAGGAGTGGCTTATAAAACATTCTACAGCATTCTGTTCGTCAGTTTTTCGATGAGTTCTTTTTAAAAGAATAACTTAAATCATTCTCGAGCCTTCTACTGGTCAGTGGGAATGGCTTACACCATTCTTGAGCTTTCTATTAGTCAGTGAGAGTGGCTTACAACATTCTAGAGGATTCTATTGGTCATTGGGAGTGGCTTAAACCATTCTAGAATCTTCTATTGATCAGTGGGAGTGGCTTACACCATTCTAGAGCCTTCTATTGATCAGAGGGAGTGGCTTACACCATTCTAGAGCCTTCTATTGGTCAGTGGGAGTGGCTTACACCATTCTAGAGCTTTCTATTGGTCCGTGGGAGTGGCTTAAACCATTCTAGAGCCTTCTATTGGTCAGTGGGAGTGGCTTACACCATTCTGTAGCCTTCTATTGGTCAGTGGGAGTGGCTTACACCATTCTATAGCCTTCTATTGATCAGAGGGAGTGGCTTACACCATTCTAGAGCCTTCTATTGGTCAGTGGGAGTGGCTTACACCATTCTAGAGCCTTCTATTGATCAGAGGGAGTGGCTTACACCATTCTAGAGCCTTCTATTGGTCAGTGGGAGTGGCTTACACCATTCTAGAGCTTTCTATTGATCAGAGGGAGTGGCTTACACCATTCTAGAGCCTTCTATTGGTCAGTGGGAGTGGCTTACACCATTCTAGAGCTTTCTATTGGTCCGTGGGAGTGGCTTAAACCATTCTAGAGCCTTCTATTGGTCAGTGGGAGTGGCTTACACCATTCTGTAGCCTTCTATTGGTCAGTGGGAGTGGCTTACACCATTCTATAGCCTTCTATTTGTTAGTGAAAGTGGCTTAAACCATTCTAGAATCTTCTATTGGTCAGTAGGAGTGGCTTATAAAACATTCTACAGCATTCTGTTCGTCAGTTTTTCTATGAGTTCTTTTTAAAAGAATAACTTAAACCATTCTCGAGCCTTCTATTGGTCAGTGGGAGTGGCTTCCACTATTCTAGAGCTTTCTATTCGTCAGTGAGAGTGGCTTACATCATTCTAGAGGATTCTATTGGTCCGTGGGAGTGGCTTAAGCCATTCTAGAATCTTCTATTGATCAGTGGGAGTGGCTTACACCATTCTAGAGCGTTCTATTGGTCAGTGGGAGTGGCTTACACCATTCTAGAGCTTTCTATTGGTCAGTGGGAGTGGCTTAAACCATTCCTGAGCATTCTATTGGTCCGTGGGAGTGGCTTAAACCATTCTAGAATCTTCTATTGGTCAGTAGGAGTGGCTTATAAAACATTCTACAGCATTCTGTTCAATTGATCAGTGGAGTGGCTTACACCATTCTAGAGCCTTCTATTGATCAGAGGGAGTGGCTTACACCATTCTAGAGCCTTCTATTGGTCAGTGGGAGTGGCTTAAACCATTCTTGAGCATTCTATTGGTCCGTGGGAGTGGCTTAAACCATTCTAGAATCTTCTATTGGTCAGTAGGAGTGGCTTATAAAACATTCTACAGCATTCTGTTCGTCAGTTTTTCTATGAGTTCTTTTTAAAAGAATAACTTAAACCATTCTCGAACCTTCTATTGGTCAGTGGGAGTGGCTTCCACTATTCTAGAGCTTTCTATTCGTCAGTGAGAGTGGCTTACATCATTCTAGAGGATTCTATTGGTCCGTGGGAGTGGCTTAAGCCATTCTAGAATCTTCTATTGATCAGTGGGAGTGGCTTACACCATTCTAGAGCGTTCTATTGGTCAGTGGGAGTGGCTTACACCATTCTAGAGCTTTCTATTGGTCAGTGGGAGTGTCTTACACCATTCTTGAGCATTCTATTGGTCCGTGGGAGTGGCTTAAACCATTCTAGAATCTTCTATTGGTCAGTAGGAGTGGCTTATAAAACATTGTATAGCCTTCGGTTCGTCAATTTGAGGATTAAAGTCTTTGAAAACTCTCGAGCCAGTGGTTGTTTATTTTTCCAAAGGTGACCCCATGTTTGAAAATAAGGAGCACGGAATTTTTCGAAGTTTAATATTCCTCTCTTTCCGACTCCTTTAGCGAAAAAGGTTATTTTACATAATAGCGACTACAAATGCATGAGTGCAATTTTTACCGCGCGTAGGGTATCATTCCGAGTTATTTCCCTGGGAAATGGCTGTAATAAAAATTCAACTATTCATACGTGAGAGTATGACGAAAAAGGGTGGAATATGTCGCACGGAGGCCGCAAAACCGTATATTCCGAATTTCGCCCGCGTAGGTGAACGAAAAGGAGGGAAAAACCTATTAAAAGAGACGAAGGGAAAGCGAAATTCTCTGTTTTTTATAAAGTTTTTTTTAATACAAAAAAACCGACTTGATGATATAACCTTGATTTAGAAAAGCGTAAAATATTGAGAGCCACCATGATGCCCTAGAGGTGGCGGCACTGCCAAACTGAAAGACAGTTGGCAGTACTGATTCCCTATTTTCGAAGTTTTCCATTCGTTTTTATTGCCGTTTGATATAATTTTGACTTTTTGAAATTTTCCTTTCCGTCCGCAACTTTTCTCCCGACGTTCCCTCGCTCTGATTGCGCCTCCGAGTGGAAAACCCGTCGGAATTTCGCCGCCTCGCGTAAAAACCGGAAGTGCGCTGATATAGTTTTAAAAAGAAAGAGAGAAGGGAGGAAAAAAAAAAAGTTAGTTTGGAAACGGGCTCCTTTTCGCAACTGTGGCGTGACTTTTCAACTTTATCCGGCTTCCTAATCTCGCTCTACCCCGCTTTGTCTATCTTCCAGATGTGTTCCTTAAAGTTAAAACAAACACCCCCTCTCCTTTTCATGAAACCCTCAAATCGACTACATTCGGATTAACCCAAAACTCCCTCATTTATCTTACAAAACACGTTTGTCCCTTTTAGAACCTTTTAAGGATGATAAAAATGGACGAACGACCAGAATATCGAGAAAAACACACAAAAAAAGGTGTTTTCTCACCAAAAAACTGAGGAAAACTAAAGAAAATCAGGATGTGTGGGCTGAAAAACTTACTTACTGGTATCTCACGACAGTGGAAAACGACCGAAAAGATGGGAAATCCCTATAAATTGGATTTTTTGTCAGAAGGTGGAGTGCACCGCCAAAAAATTTATTTGAATCATTAAAAATGTGATTTTTTTTTGAAAAAAACAATAAAAAAATTACGATCTTAATCATGATTAAGATTATGCCCTACTCTGAGTCTGAGCCTATAAGAAAAATAATATCCCCTCCATTTTTTCATATAAAACATGTTCAAGATTAGATATTATTAATCCAACTCTCATTTTCTTCCCTCATTCGTCTTCCACGTTATGAGAAATATCGCTCTTCCGGACGTTCCAGACAGATGACTCCATTTTTATTATTTACATAAATCCCGGCCACTTTGTCCTCTTTTTTTAGTGAACAATTTTCAGATTATAACCATAAGTTGAGTGGAAACTATGATTATTAAGTTGAAAATCCCGGGAGGTTTTTACGATCCTCGTATAAAATCCGGGTTGTAAAATTAGTTAACCCTTCCGGGGGCCCTTTTTAGCTCGGAATATGAACATTTTACCCTCCTCTTCTTGATGATTAACTAATAAATTTCCTTCTATATTCGATTATAGTCTTACTTTATAGTCTATTTGAATAATCAATTTGAAACGGTTTCTGTAATTAAACTCGAGAATTGTACACCCCCTTTTTTTTTCTCTCTCTTTTTTTTTCTACTTACTCTGCAGAACGAGGAATGCCACTTTTAAATTAGTTTTTCCTCTTCCAAATAAAAAGTAAAAAAGGGAGTGCCTTCGCGACTGGAGGTAAACATTTATTTCCTAACTAGACAAAACAGGGGAGGACAAAAAAAAAAGGAAATTAGCAAAATAATAATTTCTTCCTTTACATAATGGATCTTTAAGTTTTAATTGCTTTTTTTTAAAAACCCTTTGAAATGTTTGAAAAATATAATTTTTCCACAGACAATGTTGAAATCGGTAAAGATCAACATTCGATTTGACCCTCCAGGGTCTGGAAAACCCTTCCCCAAAAACGCGACGTGGAGGCAGAAGTATAAGGAATTGAAAGTATAACGAAGGGAGGGGAAGTATAAAGGAAGGGGAAGTATAAAGGAGGGGGAAGTATAAAGGAGGGGAAGAATAAGGACGGGGGAAGTTTTTTTTTTTTTTTTTTCAAAAAATTTTCCTAGTTTTTTTTTAATTTTCTAATTTTTTTTTGGAAAAATTTTCCGGATTTTTTGGAAAAATTTTCCGATTTTTTTTTCTTTTCTTCGAAAAATTTTCAAAGTTATTTTTATAAAAAGTACTAGTCTGGAGCTGGCCCCGACGTTTTAGCCTCCCTTAAAGAGAAGTAACAATATAGGAGGGGGAAGTATATGGGAGGGGAAGTATAACGGAGTGGGAAGTATGTGGGAGGGGAAGTATAACGGAGGGGGAAGTATAACGGAGTAGGAAGTATATGGGAGGGGAAGTATAACGAACGGGGAAGTACTAAGTTTTTTTTGTAAAAAAAAAAATTTTGTTTCGGAAAATTTTCCGGTTTTTTCTTTCTTTTTTTTTTTTTTTTTTTTTTTTTTTGTTTGAAAAATTTTTAAGTTCTTTTTTCGAAAAATTTTCCAAGTGTCAAGGTAGAAATAATGGGCTCTTTGGCCTAGGGATGTGCCTCTCGTAAAGGGTAGAAGTACGAAATTTCTCCCTACTAATAAAAATAGTAATTAAAAAGTGGCAATTTTTTTGCTCCAAAAATTCTTAAAAAATATAAGGAGTAATTGGTGAAAATTTGGTGAAAATCGGACTAACGGCAGCAGCAAATTTTTTTTAAATTTCAAACAGCCATAGCTTCGCCATTTTTTCGAAATTCAAAAATCGCCCACGTTACATTCTTCTTCGCCGGCTAAAGAAATTTGTGAGAAAATTTGGTGAAAATCCGATGAAAACTGTGGCCGTAAAGTGTTTAGGAAAAAATGCTACGGCCGGCCGGCACAACAGACAAAGTTAAGATCGGTGTAGATCCACATTTGAATTTACCCTCCGGGGTCTTGTAGGGTCTTATAGAACTTGTTGATTCTGGTGTGGTCTTGTGGTGTCTGGTTGGGTTTGTAGAGTCAGGTAGGGTCTTGTGGAGTCCGATGTGGTCTTGTAGAGTCTGGTATGGTGTTGGTAGGGTGTTGGTAGGGTGTTGGTAGGCTATTGGTTGTTTTCCCGCCAAAATATCTTCCAATTGGTTGTGTTCCCGCCAAAATAGCTTTTGATTGATAGTTTTCTCGCCAAAGTATATCCTAATTGGCTGCGTTCCCGCCAAAATATCTTCTGATTGGCCGTTTTTCCGCCAAAAAAAGCATCTTATTGGTAGTTTTCCAGTCTAAATGTCTTCTAATTGGTTGTGTTCCCGCCAAAATAGCTTTTGATTGGTAGTTTTCTCGCCAAAGTACATCCTAATTGGCTGCGTTCCCGCCAAAATATCTTCTGATTGGCCGTTTTTCCGCCAAAAAAAGCATCTTATTGGTTGTTTTCCAGTCAAAATGTCTTCTAATTGGTTGTGTTCCCGCCAAAATAGCTTTTGATTGGTAGTTTTCTCGCCAAAGTACATCCTAATTGGCTGCGTTCCCGCCAAAATATCTTCTGATTGGCCGTTTTTCCTCCAAAAAAAGCATCTTATTGGTTGTTTTCCAGTCAAAATGTCTTCTAATTGGTTGTGTTCCCGCCAAAATAGCTTTTGATTGGTAGTTTTCTCGCCAAAATACATCCTAATTGGCTGCGTTCCCGCTAAAATATCTTCTGATTGGCCGTTTTTCCGCCAAAAAAAGCATCTTATTGGTTGTTTTCCAGTCAAAATGTCTTCTAATTGGTTGTGTTCCCGCCAAAATAGCTTTTGATTGGTAGTTTTCTCGCCAAAGTATATCCTAATTGGGAGCGTTCCCGCCAAAATATCTTCTGATTGGCCGTTTTTTCGCCAAAAAAAGCATCTTAAAGCAAAAAAAAAACCCAAAAACGCGACGTCGAGGGTATCACAATAACTTCATTAAGGAAGTTAAAACAATAGCAACTTTCGATGAAATTTAGGCAGTGGAAGACAAAAAAAATCCTAAAATGATTTATTGACTACGTTGGATATTCATAACACGAGGTATTTTTCTCTCTTTTTCCATCCCGATCACGGATATTGAGGTATATTGAAGTACTGGAGCAGAAGCCGCTACAATAAAATGACATTCCGATTCCTTTTTCCCAAGGATTTTTTTTCTCTCTCTCCCCCATCACCATATATCACACGTTACGTTCCAAAAACACATTTTTTTCAAATCTTGTTTTATTGAAAATCAAATTATCGTATTTCTGAAACTAAAATTTGATGGGCGGGGAAAAAAAACGGCTGATAAAGTAATTTTCAAGGATGAGAAGATTACGTTCCATCTCTTCCAGAATTACCATCACCTCTCTTTAGTGGGAAATGGGAAGATGAAAATTACTGCTCTTCTGGATAAATCGCTTTTTTTTTAAATTAGCCCCAGAGGTTATTTCCCAGCTTTGAGCAAACATACGATTTCATTGGAGAAATGAAAATGTTTAAATAAAAAAATTAGAGTATGTACGAATTTTTGATATAATGATTTGATATACCTACCACTCTTTGAAGTTTTACTCCAATTTTGCCAGAAAACTGTTGGTTTTTTTTTTTTCAAAAATTATAAAATGTAGAAAACAAGAAAAGTTTTAATCATAATTTTGGGGGCACACATCTCATCCGAAAGTATTCTCGTCCAAAAACTAACGTACAAAAACTGCTGCGTCGGAGAAAAATACCCTAGCAAGTCGGTTTGTTTGTTTATTTTTGAGAGGATCAGCTCGTTTTGTGACACAAGGGGATTCATTTTTTTCCTCTCGCGAGGATGTGCTCGTTTTATGACAAAAGAGGGCTAATTTTTTTTCTAGCGAGGATCAGCTCGTTTTATGACACAAGGAGGTTAATTTTTTTCCTCTCGCGAGGATTTGCTCACCCTGTAGGCGGAATTGTGATAGATGATGAGCTCGGTAGGCGCAAAAAGGAGTTCAAAATTTGCTTGGATGGAACGCTGCCGCATTTTTCCGACGCAGCAATTTTTGTAAGTTAGTTTTAGGACGAGAAGACAGTAGGACGAGAATAATTTCGGACGAGATGATTTCTATTTTATTAAAGTATAATATTTAAAAAATTGAATAAAAATTGAAATCCACTCGTCCGAATGTCTTCTCGTCCTACTGTCATCTCGTCCTAAAAAGGGGCGTTGCCTGTTAGGACGAGAATACTTTCGGACGAGAATACAGTTTATATTTTTCCTTTTTCTATTATTTTTAGGACGAGAATACTTTCGGACGAGATCTAGGCACTCGTCTAAAATGCGGTGGGGTTACAATTTAAAGATGACCTTGGAATTTCATTGCTATTTTTAGTCATTTTACACCACTTGATTGGGCCGCCTACAGGGTGTTGAGCTCGGTAGGCGCAGAAAGGAGTTTAAAATTTGCTGGCGTGGAACGCTGCCGCATTTCTCCGACGCAGCAATTTTTGTACGTTAGTTTTAGGACGAGAAGACAGTAGGACGAGAATACTTTCGGTTGAGAATACATTTCATTTAATTTTAAGTTTTATTTTATTTTACACATATTTTTATGACGAGAAGACAGTAGGACGAGAATACTTTCGGACCAGATGTAGGCACTTAATTTTTATTAAAATAAAAATAATAAAACAAGTTTGTGTTTAAATTTATGAGTGCTTAATAAAGCTAAATGCAAAAAAAGTGTTTTTCTAACTTTGGTCAATTTTTTGCAAATTGGGAGCAAAAACTTATGATTTTTAGCTACCTTTAGTTCCGATCGTTTCTCCTAGACTGCAGCGCGAGTTTTAGTTTTAATTTTTTTTCTCACAAGAAAAGTTCGTTTGAAAGAAGGTTAATTATTTTCCTTTTGCGAGGAAACCCCGTTTTGATAATACGAGGGGGTTGATTTTTTTCCTCCCGCAATTAAAGCTCTTTTTTTTCGGTACGATTGGTGTGTTTACTGAAGTTGTACTCAGTATAATTGAGGCGCTCCGGGTACGAAGGGCGAACTCGACAAAACGTAGTTTCGAGATATTCGCATTTTAAAGTTTAAGTTTTTACGTATTTAAAGGGGAAAAATGGCGAACTCAACATAAAAAATTCACCAAGAGGTCTAGAATCTGAAAATGAAAAAAACTGGAGGACCCTTCCCCAAAAACCCGACGTCGAGGGTATCACAATAACTTCTCTAAGGAAGTTAAAAAAAATTTTTCTTATGTCGAGTTCGCCCTTCGTACCCGGAGCGCCTCAATTGAAAATGAAGATTTTCCCATGGTTCTCAATTTTAAAAATGTACATTTGAAGTGACTCAGAGGCCTTAACCGAGAGGGAAGGGGTGATTTATATTGCTATTAGTATAACCGCAGACTATATTACATTCGCCAGAAATTGTAGTTCCCTAATTCTATTTGGCCACTCAGACCGTCGCACTCGTTCTCTCCAATTATTGTCGGGGATCAATCATTTCCACCCTTGCGCGCCCTAAATCCATTCCCTACTCCGCTGACTTGTTGATTCCGTCTATGACTCAGGGAAAAACGACGAAATTTTGGGCACTTGGGAAATTTACCTAAAACCGACTAGTAATTGATCAAAATAAAAGTCACCCTTCTTGATTTATGGACGGCTCCAACAAAGCCGGAAAGCCTAAAAATTATTACACAATTGCTCTTTTTACTTTCCAAAAGAGAAGTCATTTTGATACCCTCCAGAGACGGTTTTTTGAAAAGATTCATCCGACGGCTTTGATGTGCCACGGCCGAAATGTAAGTCCGATTTTTTATATACAGGGTGGAATTTACTAGTGTCCCCCCAGGATAACTCAAAAACGAATTAAGTGATCTTTTTTCGATCATATCTTCTAAACGGTTAATCCTACATAAAAAATTAATAAAAGCAAACTTAAAGGAAAATAAATTTCCTACAAAAAATACTTAGTAAATGTTCATCCTCAGGCCGGCCGTCGTCGAGATATTAACTTAAAAATGATCTTTTTTCGATCATATCTTCTAAACGGTTAATCCAATACAAAAAATTAATATAAGCAAACTGAAAGGAAATTAAATTTACTACAAAAAGTACTCAGTAAATTTTCATCCTCAGGCCTGCCGTTATCGAGATATTTTAAATTTCCTACAAAAAGAATAATATTCATTTTTATCCTCTAGCCTGCCGTTATCGAATATTAACTTAAGATTAAAAAAAAGTTAAATTATAACCCCCATCATTTTGGGTATAGTTTCTAAATTGCGTATGACAGCGTTCCGCCGCCCCCCAAAAAGTTAATTTTGCTACCTCGCTGTCTCCCGAGACAAAAATGTTAAATTACGACCCCTCTTAATTTTAAGCGTAGATTACGAATCTTAAACGGTTTTTCGATTGCGCATGCGCAGCACGTCCAAAATGCAAATTTCACTTTAAAATACGGTCTGCTTAAAATACGGTATAGTTCTGCCCCTGTTCAAAGGGGGTTCACCTGAGGAACTCTCGAATTTCCGACCGATTTCAATCTTGCCAGTTTTCTCTAAAATTTTAGAGAAACTCATGAAAGAAAGCCTAGTAGAGTTTTTTGAAGCGAATAAGCTGTTTTCTCCTTGTCAATTTGGTTTTCGAAACAATCTGAGCACTCAAATGGCAATTATGGAGCTGTTACAAAGCATTATAGAAAACTTTGAGAAGAAGTATTTTACTAGTATCTCATTCTTTGATCTCACGAAAGCTTTTGATTGTGTTAATCACTCGCTATTGCTTGGAAAATTGAAAAGATATCATATGGCTCAGGGGAGCTTAGATTTAATTGCTTCATTTCTGCAAAATAGAAAACAAGCTGTTATGGTTGATGGCTACAAGTCCGAATTTAAAGAAGTTTCAGTGGGAGTTCCGCAAGGCTCAGTCTTAGGGCCAATTCTGTTTATAATTTTTTTCAACGATCTGCAAAACTGTCTTCCTCAGTATAAGTTTATTAAGTTTGCGGATGATACGACATCCCTGATTTCAAATCCTGTCTTGAATGTTGTTAAGGGTGAAGCTTCCCAGATGGAAAGGGACATCAAAGATTGGTTCAGTTCAAATAGGCTTTTGTCAAATGATAAGAAAACGATGAATCTCATTTTTTCTACGAGACAGTTAGGTATGTTAAGCAATTTGGATAGTGTAAAATTTCTTGGTGTTTATCTGGACCCAACGTTGTCTTGGGAGGTTCATTGTGATAATCTTTGCAAAAAGTTAAGCACTCAAACGTATCTTATGAGGTTATTAAAGAAAGAGTTGAGCAGTGATAAATTAAGGTCAATTTATTTTGCAATTTTTCATTCTCACATTACCTACGGTATAACAGCTTGGGGTCATAGTTGTCATGTTGAAAAAGTATTTGCCATACAGAGGAGAGTCGTTCGTGTTCTGGATGATGTTGGTTACCGTGATGATGTTCGTAGTTCGTTCATTAAACTGGAAATCTTGACGTTACCAAGTGTGTTCATTCTGGGATGTATAAAACATATTAAGTCTGCCTCAGTAAATTTAAGAACATTTGAGGACGTGCACTCACATGACACTCGAAACAGAGGTGATCTTGTAGTCCCGTTTAATAGATTAAAAAGAAGCCTTACCTGTCAGCGATATTGGAGCTACAGATTTTTTAACAAATTGCCTCACACAATTTCAGTTTTGCCTCTCTTGCCACTCACTAATAGAGTAAAGGGGTGGCTGATTAAGAACCCCATCTACTCATATGAGGAATTCTTGAATAGCGATCTAAGTGACTTGTGATATACCTATAATTTATGTTCCTTTTTCTAGTGAGATAAAAATATTTAAAAATTGTTAATTGTTTAAAAGTGTTAATTGTAATTGTTTCCTGTTCTAGTTATTTTGTTTGACAATTACTATAAAATTTATTAATTTTGATGTAAATAAATAAAAATAAAATAAAATAAAATAAAATAAAACGGCCAAAACTTCCTTAACTTAAATGGTAACCCCTATTTATGATTGCAGATGTGGATTCTACAGACAATTTCACATAGAATGCAGTCCTTTTTTGTTTTTTTCGAAGCTTTTTTTTTAATCCTAAATAAATAAACTCGTCATGAAGAAATCCTTGCGAAACTGCATCCATTTTCTAACCTGTAACTTTTAAAAAAGTAAGGTTATTGTAACCAGTCACACAGACCTGCCTTATTCTTCCCCCTCCTTTTACTTCCCTCCTTTATTCTTCCCCCTCCTTTTACTTCCCTCCTTTATACTTCCCCCTCCTACATTTTTACTTCTCTTTAAGGAAATTTTCGTTGGAAGCTCTTCAAACTAGTACTTTTAAAAGTTACAGCTTGAAAAATGGAAGCATTGTTGCAAGTATATAAGCATGAGGAGTTTATTTATTAGAATAGGTAAAAAGCTTAAAGACATAAAGGAAACTTTCAAGTTAAAGAACGCCATAAAACTGTTTCTGTCGTTTGGTATACATCTCATAATAAACTAGGGAGAGCCAAAGAGCCTATTTTCGCCGTTTAAAAAGCGATTATGGCAAAACGTCGAAAAACTTAAAACTTGACAGTTCACCATAACGCAATTCGCACAACCTTCCGAGAGGAAAAAAATAACCCCCCTGGTGTCATAAAACGAGCTGATCTCATTGGCTGCCCATTTATAGGTGTTTCCTAGATTTTTTGGCCAAAAATCCCAGTATGTCCCCCAGATTTTCAAGCCTTTCCTTTCTATGTTGACCGATCTTTGATGATTTTATGGCGTTTTATTTTGTCTCAATTTGAGGATTTTAGTTTTATTGTCTGGATATTAATCGGTGAGACTAAATAAGGGGTTGGAACGAGACAAATTCCGGTCGGGAAGGGACCCCAGGTGGCTCTATTCGCCCTCCCCCTTTCCCCTCTTCACATTTTCCCGACTCACCGTAAAACAAAACTCTCCGTAAACGTTTTTTATCTTCTCGTTTCTTTAAATTGATTTGTTTTCACTCTCTCACTCGCCCCCGCCCCCGCCCCCGCCCCAGCCCCCGGGCCCTTAATTGCCATCACATGCTTCCCCTCTCACGCTCCAATTTGAAGGGTGGAAATAAAAAAAAATCGGGAAAATGATTTATAGTCTATCTTGGTTTTTTTAAATATTTTTTAAAGATAAATTTTGCATTAAACTTCTTCAAAGTAGCGCAATTTCATCATTTTTCGCCCCGAAAAAATTTTTAAATATCAAGGTAGAAAAAACGGAAGTCTTCCCTCATTCAGGCTCCACGAAACGGGCGAGAATACCCGAAATTTCTCCCTACTATAATAAACTATGTATTTTTCCAGAATTTGTATTTTTGGAGACAAAAAAGTTAAATTACAACCCTCCTTAATTTTGAGCTTAGATTACGAATCTCAAAACGGTTTTTTCATTGCGCGTGCGCAGAACGTCCAAAATTTCAATTTAAAACGGACATATTTTCTATTTGACTATTTTCTTTATGTTGAGTTGCAGATTTTTTATGGTGAACGGTCGCGATTTATGCTATTTTATAGTCAAATGCATTTGATCGACATGTATCCTGCCGGTGTGCTTATACAGGGTGTCCGGAAACACATGGCAAGCGTCTGGGAGAGCGTTAAAAAGTGGTTTTACGAAAAAAAGTTAAATGTAAACCCCCCTTAATTTAAATCAAAGAATTTGATGGTGTAGTTTAAAATCCGCCTGGATATACAGGGTGTCCCAGACACAACCTAACTTCGTTATTTCAAATAAAAACCCCTATTTTTTATTTCAGATTCGTAATCTACTCAAAATTTCAAGTAGATTTGAGTACTCATATGACAATTTTGGACAACTTTTAAAAATGTCAAAATTTAGCGTTTTTTGCGCTAAAATCCGTTAAAATTGACCTAGGAGACTCGTTTTTTTTTAATTCCACTTATTTTTTCCCGAAGAATCTAACTGTCTCAAATTTGAGCATCTTCGCATTCAGCATCACGAGATTTCGTCGCTAATGGCCTTTTTTCAAGTTAGAACCCAAATTTTTAGTTCAGAAATGAAAATTAGCACTTGTTGAAAGGAATTTTTCTTTCGGACCACAAATTTTGAAAGAGCTACAGCGTCTTTTGTGTTTATGCATCAAAAATTAAAATTCCGTCAACAAATCGCTAATTTCCATTTTTGAAGTATGGAATTTGGAGTTAAACTTGAAAAAAGGCCATTAGCGACGAAATCTCGTGATGCTGAATGCGAAGATGCTCGAATTTGTTACAGTTGGATTCTTCGGGAAAAAATAAGTGGAATTAAAAAAAAAAACGAGTCTCCTAGGTCAATTTTAACGGATTTTAGAGCAAAAAACGCTAAAATTTGACATTTTTTAAAAGTTGTCCAAAATCGTCATATGAGTACTCAAATCAACTTGAAATTTTGCGTAGATTACGAATCTGAAATAAAAAATAGGGGTTCTCATTTGAAATAACGAAGTTAGGTTGTGTCTGGGACACCCTGTATATCCAGGCGGATTTTAAACTACACCATCAAATTCTTTGATTTAAATTAAGGGGGGTTTACATTTCACTTTTTTCGTAAAACCCCTTTTTAACGCTCTCCCAGACGCTTGCCATGTGTTTCCGGACACCCTGTATTTCTCTTTTTCTAAATTGAAATCTTTTTTCTCTCTCCGCTAAAACAATTTATCTTATAAAAGTAAATAATATGAATCTTGATTTTTTTGATCTTGAAAAGAAGTTAGGAAGTTTTAAGGTTAAGTGAAGGGTTGGGGGTTTCGAATCTAATCCTAAATCCGCTTTAGGGAAACTTAACGTAATCTTATACCTTTGAAAAGATTTTTTTTCTTTTCTTTAAAAAAATTAAATCAAAATAAAAAATATGAAACATAATTTCTTTCTAAAATAATATTCATCTTTATCGATCTATTAGTGAAGAAAGGTTAAAAGCCGAGGGAGTGGATTTTAAAGACTTAATTATAATCGCCGCCTGCGTCCAATTTTCAATGGATTGATGATTTTCATTAAAACATCAAGAAAATTGGAAAATCTGAGGGGAGAGGAGGGTTAAATCTACCATAAAAACAACGCACCCCGAAAATATTCAGAAATCCCCTTTTCCCAGAGACTAATTAAAGAAAAAGGAACAATTGAAACGTCGCTGGAACTATAGAAAAGGGGAAGAAAACTCTATAATTAACATACTTCAACATTTTGATTTAATTATGTTTTATATAAGGGTTGCCTAAACTCAATGGGATATTAATTGAGTCTGAAATAATTTTCGGTATGAAAATATTGGCTAAAAAGGATCGAAAAAGAGTGGGGGATATTTTCTTAGGAAGGGAAGTGTTCCCCTGTTTTGCATTAGAGCACCCGTGCTTGGAATTTATTAGAGGAAGGGTCTAACGTTGTAAAAGTTACAAGTGTTTCCCAACGGTGAAGTGTAATAAAAATTTTTTTGTTTCTTTTTAGCTTCTTAAAAGTATAAAATACACTTCTATAAAAAAAACTTAAAGGATACTTCATTTTGGGAGTTTTCCTAGCTCATTCGGCCAAAAAACTCATTCTTATATAGAATTTTTTGACATTTTATCCACGAAAAAGAACTATCGCTATCATAAAGTACTGGTTTGAAGAGCTTCCTACGAAAACTTCCTTAAAGAGAAGTGACAATATAGGAGGGGGAAGTATAACGGAGGGGACGTAAAACGGAGGGGGAAGTATATGTGAGGAGAAGTATAACAGAGGGGGAAGTATAAGGGAACGAAAGTATAATGAAGAGAGGGAAAGTATAAATGATGGGGAAGTATAAGGGAGGGGAAGTATAAGGAAGGGGAAGTATAAGGGAGGGGAAATACAAGGAATGGGAAGTATATAGGAGGGGAAGTATAAGGAAGGGGGGAGTTTTTTTTTCGAAAAATTTTCCGGGTTTTCTTTTTTTAAATTCGTGCTTTTTTTTTTTGAAAAATTTTCCGAGTTTTTTTTTCGAAAAATTTTACGGGTTTTCTTTTTTAAATTTGTGTTTTTTGAAAAATTTTTATTGTTCTTTTTTTTGAAAGTTTTTTTCAAGTGCCAAGGTAGAAATAATGGTCTCTTTGGCCTACGGATGTGCCTCTCGTAATGGGTAGAAGTATGAAATTTCTCCCTACTAAAAAAAATGATAATTAAAAAGTGGCGATTTTTTTGCACCGAAAATTCCTAAAAAAACATAAGGAGTAATTTATTTGGAGTAAATAAACAAATTGGAGTAATTTGATGCAAATCAGATGAAAACTGTGGCCGTAAAGTGTTCCGAAAAAAAATGCTACGGCCGGCCGGCCGGAACCACAGACAAAGTTGAGATCGGTATAGATCCATATTCGAATTTACCCAACGGGGTCTAGAAGAGGAGATATGAGGCGCTCCGGGTACGAAGGGCGAACTCAACATCGGACATTTTTTTTTTTTCATTTTCAGATTCTAGACCTCTTGGTGAATACACCCATATAATTTTTATGTTGAGTTCGCCCTTTTTTCCCCTTTAAATACGTAAATACCGATATGCGGCAAAGCTCTAACTGCGATATCCTAGCGGGTACGATGGGCGAACTCCACATCCTTGTCCACAACCCCCACTCCTTTTCCCATTCCAGGGCATGACTTTTCTGTTGAGTTCGCCCGTAACATAAAACTTTAAAATGCGAATATCTCGAAACTACGTTTTGTTGAGTTCGCCCTTCGTACCCGGAGCGCCTCATATGAAGCGCCCGTGCTCCCGTTTTCAAAGCTCCCCTTAGCGGCGCGGCGAAAATTTCGCTTAATTTAATGCTTGATTCCTAGATTTTTAGGTGTTTTTTTTTCTAATTTTTAAATTTGGCCGAAAACTACTTTTTTTCTGAAGCTTTACCTCTAGTGAGTTTTTCTGGCTCATTAAGCCCCATCCCTTTTAACTAGATCCCAATTACATATTTTGAATTTCGGCGCCGTTTAGGTCGTGACGTCATCAGAGTTCCCTCCTTCCCCTCCGATTTTAATCATCCTACTAATTTTTGGACTTCCAGAGTTTTGTGTTTTAATGATTCCATAACTTTTTCAAGTGTCTAGAGGGTTCCAAGTTTATAAAAACGTTGTGATACATGAATAATAAAGTCCAATTTGCATACGTCATGGCCGGTTATCTCATGGGAGAAAGGGGATGGACTTGTATTAATAACAAACAAGATCATTAACGTTTTTTAGGTCTGTCAAGTCCTAAGATTAATACATTTGTTGGCTAACTGTGAAGAGCGTTTATTAAAGGATCGAAAAAGAAACAAACACATTTCAACTCCCCGACTCTCTCTCCAACCCCTTGACAGGAGAGTCCTTTCGTCTTCGGACATCTTGCAAATAGGGGTACGTACTTCCATCCCCTCCAAGTGCTCGCGAGGGCTAATCAAATATAAACCGGAATTCAGCTGTAAATTTTACTGCGTTGCTGAAAAAATGGGAAACATAATATTACAACTGAATTATAATCTAGACTAGAATGGCCTTGGAAGGAAAAAAATGTTTCCACTACGACAAAACAGCCGCTGTAAAGCGGCACCGTCGAGTTTGTGGTACTTGAAACAACCGCTGGATAGGGGTGAAAACGACGGTGATTATGCGTTTCTATTGGCTGGCGCCAATATACGTGTACCCAAGTTTGAGCCGACGCTACCTAGCGGTTACTTTTTGAACTTCTTGAGCAGGAAACAAAAGCGCCTATGTCAATACCATTCTAGTAGATATTAATTCAGTGATATTACTATTCTACATAGTCTCCCGACTTGGCTACACATTTTCCCCACCGGATCGGCAGCTTTTTGATGCCTTCTTCGTAGAAAAGATGAGGGCGGGTGGTGAGCCAGTTGAGAAAACGCCTCGACTTCTTCATCGTCCTCAAAAAGCTGTGGGTCTCTGGGATCGGCTTCCCCCACACAGCCTATAGCAGAAACCCATTCAGTTGTTAGTGAAGCCATGACGGAAAGAGAAGTCAGCTCGTCTGTTGTACCTCCTCCTTTGCCAAAAACTTGATGATAACTCGTTGTGCAACAGACGTCTCTTTTCGTCATGGCTTAACTAACAACTGAATGGGTTTCTGCTTTAAGCAGTCGATTAGTTTGTTTTTCCAGTAGTTCCTCTGCATTCGGGTCCGAAAAGTCATTCAATCTGCAGTCCCAAATATTGATTTTGGGAACAAAAAGCGGTAAAACACCTGTTATCAAGTAGCGGATGTCACTTTATCAAATTAAGATTATTTTCCTCATTTATAGCCTCAAAATTTTACCATAAACCTAACTGTCGTTTAGCTTGCCTCCTAAACTGTCGTTTAGCTTGCCTCCTAAACGGTCGTTTAGCTTGCCTCCTAAGCTGTCATTTAGCTTACCTCCAAAATTGCTTTTAGCTTGTTTTTCCAGTAGTTTCTCTGCATTCCGGTCCAAGAGGTCATTTATTCTAATGTCCCAATTTTTGGGAACAAAAAACCGGTAAAACGCCAGTAATCAAGTAGCAGATTTCACTTGATCAAATTTGGATTGTTTTCTTTATCGTAACCTCTTGTTTTGATTGCCTCCAAACTGCCATTTAGCTTGCCCGGTAAGCTGTCGTTCAGCTTGCCTCCTAACCTGTCGTTTAGCTTGCCTCCTAACCTGTCTTCTAGCTTTCCTCCTAACCTGTCTTCTAGCTAGGCTCCTAACCATGCTTCTGGCTTGCCTTTTAAGCTGTCGTTTAGTTTGTTTATCCAGTAGTTCCTCTGCATTCGGGTCCGAAAGGTCATTCATTCTGCAGTCCCAAATATTGATTTTGGGAACAAAAAGCGGTAAAACACCTGCAATCAAGTAGCGGATGTCACTTTATCAAATTAAGATTATTTTCCTCATTTATAGCCTCAAAATTTTACCATAAACCTAACTGTCGTTTAGCTTGCCTCCTAAACTGTCGTTTAGCTTGCCTTCTCAACTGTCGTTTAGCTTGCCTCCTAAACTGTCGTTTAGCTTGCCTCATAAACTGTCGTTTAGCTTGCCTCCTAACCTATCTTCTAGCTTGCCTCCTAAGATGTCATTTAGCTTGCCTCCTAAATTGCTTTTAGCTTGTTTTTCCAGTAGTTCGTCTGCATTCCGGTCCAAGAGGTCATTTATTCTGATGTCCCAAATTTTGGGAACAAAAAACGGTAAAACACCGGTAATCAAGTAGCAGATTTCACTTTATCAAATTTGGATTGTTTTCCTCATCGTAACCTCTTGTTTTGATTGCCTCCAAACTGCCATTTAGCTTGCCCGATAAGCTGTCGTTCAGCTTGCCTTCTGACCTGTCGTTTAGCTTTCCTCCTAAACTGTCGTTTTGCTTTCCTCCTAACCTGTCGTTTAGCTTGCCTCCTGAACTGACGTTTAGCTTGCCTCCTAACCTGTCTTCTAGCTTGGCTCCTAACCTGTTTTCTAGCTTGCCTATTCAGCTGTCGTTTAGTTTGTTTTTCCAGTAGTTCCTCTGCATTCGGGTCCGAAAGGTCATTCATTCTGCAGTCCCAAATATTGACTGTGGGAACAAAAAGCGGTAAAACACCTGTTATCAAGTAGCGGATGTTACTTTATCAAATTAAGATTATTTTCCTCATTTATAGCCTCAAAATGTTACCATTTATTTATCCATTCATGCTTACAGGCATTATACCTAAATAGCACTTACAATTTTTTAAATACCATAAACCTAACTGTCGTTTAGCTTGCCTCCTAAATGGTCGTTTAGCTTGCCTCCTAAACTGTCGTTTAGCTTGCCTAATAAACTGTCGTTTAGCTTGCCTCCTAAATGGTCGTTTAGCTTGCCTCCTAAACTGTCGTTTAGCTTGCCTCCTAAACTGTCGTTTAGCTTGCCTCATAAACTGTCGTTTAGCTTGCCTCCTAACCTATCTTCTAACTTGCCTCCTAAGATGTCATTTAGCTTACCTCCTAAATTGCTTTTAGCTTGTTTATCCAGTAGTTCCTCGGCATTCCGGTCTAAGAGGTTTGTTTTATTTATTCTGATGTCCCAAATTTTGGGAACAAAAAACGGTAAAACTCCGGTAATCAAGTAGAAGATTTCACTTTATCAAATTTGGATTGTTTTTCTCATTTAAAGCCTCAAAATTTTACCATAAACCTTTGATTCAGTTGGCAGAAATGATATGACGTATCAAGCTGATACTTCAGGACAAAAGTTGACCAACATTTCCCAACTCCCAATATATAAACGGCTCAAAACCTTCCCGAAAACGCTTTGATAAATTAGATGTTTCAGATGTTTCTAATTAGCAATTTACATTGTATACTCTACGAAATTGGCCCTACATCTAATCAATCACTTAATTAATATAATTATTAAATATTTTGAACTAAGTTTATTTAGAATTCCTAGAAATACAACGTATTTGAAACACTAATAGGATTTACTGAACTATTTAAAATTTAAAAAGAGGTTTTAAGGATTAAGATTAGGCAGTTGATGTTTGAAAAATGCATTTTTTAAAAATGAATTCATAATGAATAATTAGATAATTAGTTGGATATTAATGTAGGGCAAAATAGAGATATGGGAATCCGTGTGTTGTCGGAGATAATCAGATATTCCGTTTTGGCCTTTGATCAGTGGTGGGACTTAAACCATTGTTGTATTAAGATCGATTCACATTGTTGGGCCAACATCCATTATTCACTCCCGTGGCCGGACTAAATTTCCGTCAATGCGAACTGCAAAAAATGCGAGGGCGTCGGAGGTCAAGAGTTCAACGTTGATTTAGATGCGGGGAGAGAGAAAAAATAGTGGAGTACCCTCCTGGGGCTATTTTCGTACGTTTCCGGTCGATATGAAATACGAGAAATTGTTTAGGAGGGATTTAACGTCCCTTAATTGTGATCATGAGACGTGACTGTAAACTTAAGTACGTTTAAAGGGCCCTTTATTTTGGTTACTCTGATATCCTATCTTGACCTCTTCATTATACAGTGTTTATCTTAGAAACTTTCATAATTCTCTTTTCGATTTTTCTGACCCGTATGTTCAAAATTTGAAGGGAAAACCTCTTACTAAAAAAGCCTCCTTAGCTGTCTTCTAGCTTGCCTCCTAATCTGTCATTTAGCTTGCCTCCTAATCTGTCGTTTAGCTTGCCTCCTAAACTGTCGTTTAGCTTGCCTCCTAAACTGTCGTTTAGCCTGCCTCCAAAACGGGAGTTTAACTTGCCTCCTAAACTGTCGTTTAGCTTGCCTTTAAAACGGTAGTTTAAGTTGCCTCCTAAACTGTCGTTTAGCTTGCCTCCTAAGCTGTCTTCTAGCTTGCTTCCTAAGCTGACATTTAGCTTGCCTCCTAAACGGTAGTATAACTTGCCTCCTAAACTGTCGTTTAACTTGCCTCCTAATCTGTCATTTAGCTTGCCTCCTAATCTGTCGTTTAGCTTGCCTCCTAAACTGTCGTTTAGCCTGCCTCCTAAACTGTCGTTTAGCCTGCCTCCAAAACGGTAGTTTAACTTGCCTCCTAAACTGTCGTTTAGCTTGCCTCCTAAACGGTAGTATAACTTGCCTCGTAAACTGTCGTTTAGCTTGCCTCCTAAGCTGTCTTCTAGCTTGCTTCCTAAGCTGACATTTAGCTTGCCTCCTAATCTGTCGTTTAGCTTGCCTCCTAAACTGTCGTTTAGCTTGCCTCCTAAACTGTCGTTTAGCCTGCCTCCTAAACTGTCGTTTAGCCTGCCTCCAAAACGGTAGTTTAACTTGCCTCCAAAACGGTAGTTTAACTTGCCTCCTAAACTGTCGTTTAGCTTGCCTCCAAAACGGTAGTTTAAGTTGCCTCCTAAACTGTCGTTTAGCTTGCCTCCTAAGCTGTCTTCTAGCTTGCTTCCTAAGCTGACATTTAGCTTGCCTCCTAAACTGTCGTTTAGCTTGCCTCCTAAACTGTCGTTTAGCCTGCCTCCTAAACTGTCGTTTAGCTTGCCTCCTAAACTGTCGTTTAGCCTGCCTCCTAAACTGTCGTTTAGCCTGCCTCCAAAACGGTAGTTTAACTTGCCTCCTAAACTGTCGTTTAGCTTGCCTCCTAAACTGTCGTTTAGCTTGCCTCCAAAACGGTAGTTTAAGTTGCCTCCTAAACTGTCGTTTAGCTTGCCTCCTAAGCTGTCTTCTAGCTTGCTTCCTAAGCTGACATTTAGCTTGCCTCCTAATCTGTCGTTTAGCTTGCCTCCTAAACTGTCGTTTAGCTTGCCTCCTAAACTGTCGTTTAGCCTGCCTCCTAAACTGTCGTTTAGCCTGCCTCCAAAATGGTAGTTTAACTTGCCTCCAAAACGGTAGTTTAACTTGCCTCCTAAACTGTCGTTTAGCTTGCCTCCAAAACGGTAGTTTAAGTTGCCTCCTAAACTGTCGTTTAGCTTGCCTCCTAAACTGTCGTTTAGCTTGCCTCCTAAACTGTCGTTTAGCCTGCCTCCTAAACTGTCGTTTAGCCTGCCTCCAAAACGGTAGTTTAACTTGCCTCCTAAACTGTCGTTTAGCTTGCCTCCAAAACGGTAGTTTAACTTGCCTCCTAAACTGTCGTTTAGCTTGCCTCCAAAACGGTAGTTTAAGTTGCCTCCTGAACTGTCGTTTAGCTTGCCTCCTAAACTGTCGTTTAACTTGCCTCCTAAACTGTCGTTTAACTTGCCTCCTAAACTGTCGTTTAGCTTGCCTTTAAAACGGTAGTTTAACTTGCCTCCAAAACGGTAGTGTAACTTGCCTCCTAAACTGTCGTTTAACTTGCCTCCTAAACTGTCGTTTAGCTTGCCTCCTAAACTGTCGTTTATCCTGCTTCCTAAACTGTCGTTTAACTTGCCTCCTAAACTGTCGTTCAGCTTGCCTCCTAAACTGTCGTTTAGCTTGCCTCCTAAACTGTCGTTTAGCCTGCCTCCAAAACGGTAGTTTAACTTGCCTCCAAAACGGTAGTTTAACTTGCCTCCTAAACTGTCGTTTAGCTTGCCTCCAAAACGGTAGTTTAAGTTGCCTCCTAAACTGTCGTTTAGCTTGCCTCCTAAGCTGTCTTCTAGCTTGCTTCCTAAGCTGACATTTAGCTTGCCTCCTAATCTGTCGTTTAGCTTGCCTCCTAAACTGTCGTTTAGCTTGCCTCCTAAACTGTCGTTTAGCCTGCCTCCTAAACTGTCATTTAGCCTGCCTCCAAAACGGTAGTTTAACTTGCCTCCAAAACGGTAGTTTAACTTGCCTCCTAAACTGTCGTTTAGCTTGCCTCCAAAACGGTAGTTTAAGTTGCCTCCTAAACTGTCGTTTAGCTTGCCTCCTAAACTGTCGTTTAGCTTGCCTCCTAAACTGTCGTTTAGCCTGCCTCCTAAACTGTCGTTTAGCCTGCCTCCAAAACGGTAGTTTAACTTGCCTCCTAAACTGTCGTTTAGCTTGCCTCCAAAACGGTAGTTTAACTTGCCTCCTAAACTGTCGTTTAGCTTGCCTCCAAAACGGTAGTTTAAGTTGCCTCCTGAACTGTCGTTTAGCTTTCCTCCTGAACGGTAGTTTAACTTGCCTCCTAAGCTGTCGTTTAGCTTGCCTCCTAAGCTGTCGTTTAGCTTGCCTCCTAAGCTGTCGTTTAGCTTGCCTCCTAAACTGTCGTTTAGCTTGCCTCCTAAACTGTCGTTTAGCTTGCCTCCTAAACTGTCGTTTAACTTGCCCCCTAAACTGTCGTTTAGCTTGCCTTTAAAACGGTAGTTTAACTTGCCTCCAAAACGGTAGTTTAACTTGCCTCCTAAACTGTCGTTTAACTTGCCTCCTAAACTGTCGTTTAGCTTGCCTCCTAAACTGTCGTTTATCCTGCTTCCTAAACTGTCGTTTAACTTGCCTCCTAAACTGTCGTTCAGCTTGCCTCCTAAACTGTCGTTCAGCTTGCCTCCTAAACAGTCGTTTAACTTGCCTCCTAACCTGTCGTTTAGCTTGCCTCCTAAGCTGTCGTTTAGCTTGCCTCCTAAGCTGTCGTTTAGCTTGCCTCCTAAACTGTCGTTTAGCTTGCCTCCTAAACTGTCGTTTAGCTTGCCTCCTAAACTGTCGTTTAACTTGCCCCCTAAACTGTCGTTTAGCCTGCCTTTAAAACGGTAGTTTAACTTGCCTCCAAAACGGTAGTTTAACTTGCCTCCTAAACTGTCGTTTAACTTGCCTCCTAAACTGTCGTTTAGCTTGCCTCCTAAACTGTCGTTTATCCTGCTTCCTAAACTGTCGTTTAACTTGCCTCCTAAACTGTCGTTCAGCTTGCCTCCTAAACTGTCGTTCAGCTTGCCTCCTAAACAGTCGTTTAACTTGCCTCCTAACCTGTCGTTTAGCTTGCCTCCAAAACGGTAGTTTAACTTGCCTCCTAAACTGTCGTTTAGCTTGCCTCCTAATCCGCGATCCGGAAGGCCTCTACCATGTACTACCCAAAATGGGTATACGTTAGCTTTGTTCCAACCGCAGTTCGAAACTGTTTTGAAACTCCTGAAGCATGCGCAGACGGATTTGAACGTCAGATTTGACGGGCAAACGATTTGAGCGACGTCATCATTGACGTCTACGTCCTTCTGCACATGCTCCAGGAGTTTCAAACCAGTTTCAAACTGCGGTTGGAACAAAGCTAATATTTATTTTCTCCCAGGCCAAACATAGTCTAGAAGACTCTCCCATAAACGAAGAAACAATATCATCTTTAATAATAACCTAAAAAAATCAATCCGTTTGCGCCAGCCATAGAAACTTTCAGTATTTTGCAATTATTTAAATAAGTATTTAATTAAAAAGTATCAAGTATATTGAACAATAAAGTTTAAAATCTCTTTTGTATTTCAAATAGGTAAATTTAATACGGAATAAGAGAACCTCTTTCATAAAATAAATACAAAAGAAGATTATTTTACAAAAAAAAAGTCACTAAAACTGGACTTTGCAATAAAATATAAATAAAATAATATATTTTTATAGTAGTTAAGTTTTTGTTAGTCGAATTTATAATTTTAGGAAGGCCATATTATATATAAAGTTGAAAAATAGTGGAAAAAAAAGTTTGTCCCCCAGTGGGATTCGAACATACGATCTCCGAGATTCTAGCCCTTAGCTCAGTTTGTAAAGCAATGGGCCAGAAACACTGAGATCGCAGGTTCGAATCCCACTGGGGGGACAAAATTTTTTTCCACTATTTTTCCTCTTCCTTAACTACTCGATTTTCTACTTCAATATTAATTACTAGATGGCCAGTTAGATCGACAAATATTAAAAATTTTCAGTTTCATTGAAAACTTGAAATTGTTTATTGTGACGTTTTTCTGAGATAAAAATTGAAGAATTCCATGTGTGGATGAACTTTTTTTTTTAAATATTTACAATTTTAAATGGAAAAGACACTTATTTGAAGAGAAAAGGCCATTATGAAAGTTTGAAAGCTTTTGTTAGTTGTTTAAAATAGGCCAGGTTTTTCACTCTTGTCCCTTTTCCTTTTTCAACTGGGGGGGAAACCTTTCAAAACAACTCTCAGAAAGTGGGAGCGTTTTGTTACTCCGCGGTTTAAAACCCTTCCACCAACCCCCTTCTCGACCTTATGAACGTTGGAGATATAATATTTACATATCCTGTTTCACTAAGCCCCCGAGGTACTCCCAGTTAATAATTTTGAAACTGTCAGGTTCTATGAGTGGATGAAACTATAATGGAAGTTCTGTTTCTTTTAACAAAGAAAACATTTTTTTTTTCTTTACGTCTAAACTGTCAAAAACAGGTTCAACTCTCCTTTGGACATCATCTTCTATTGTACACTTCAAAATTGTTCTTCCATATTATAACTAAAAATCTTAAATAAAATAACATAACTAGGCTAAATGGCATTTTAGGAGGCTTTAATTAAAATTTGTTTGAAAAAAGAACATTTTAAATTTTAACGTTCAGCGCTGCCACCAATAGATTTCAAATTTCTTCGTTAACTGTCTTTTAGCTTACCTCCTAAGCTGTCTTCCAGCTTGCTTCCTAAGGTGACATTTAGCTTGCCTTCTCAACTGTCTTTTAGCTTACCTCCTAAGCTGTCTTCTAGCTTGCTTCCTAAGCTGACATTTACCTTGCCTTCTCAACTGTCTTTTAGCTTGCCTCCTAAACGGTCTTTTAGCATAGCTTGCTTTTCCAGTAGCTCCTCTGCATTCGGGTCCAAAAGGTCATTGATTCTGCTGTCCCAAACATTGATTTTGGGAACAAACAGCTGTAAAACACAAATTTCTCATGGGTTCCTTAATTTGTGAGTAGTCTTCTATTGACATTTAAAAATTTTTCTTCCATATTATAACTAAAAATCTTAAATAAAATAACATAACTAGGCTAACTGGCATTTTAGGAGGCTTTAATTAAAATTTGTTTAAAAAAAGAACATTTGAAAATTTTAACGTTCAGAGCTGCCACCAATTTCAAATTTCTTCGTTTACCTGTTTGAAAAAAAAATGGGGTGGAAAACCGTCAGGATCATTAGCAGACAATTCAATTAATGGTTAGATTGCCATCGGCCATGGTAATTACCCTCTTGTATAATTAAACTCCTCAGTTTCAACCCTGAACATAATTGCGTTCAAACGTTCAATTAAAATTTTTATAAAAAAAATTATCTTAATTTTTAATAAAACAAAAATGGTTTTCCTTTTCTAGGAGAGACTTTAGTTAAGTAGATTTTCACCTTTTTCTTCAGGCTGAGGTTGACAGTAGATTTAAAAGATAGAAAAGAAGAATTTTGTGGGTGCTGCCACTTAAAACTGTCTCCTGCCCTGCCTCTAGCTTTCCTCCTGAAACTGTCTTTTAGATTGCCTCCTAAGCTGTCTTATAGCTTGCTTCCTAAGGTGACATTTAGCTTGCCTTCACAACTGTCATTTAGCTTGCCTCCTAAGCTGTCTTATAGCTTGCTTCATAAGCTGACATTTAGCTTGCCTTCTCAACTGTCTGTTAGCTTGCCTCCTAAGGTGTCTTATACTTGCTTCCTAAGCTGACATTTAGCTTGCCTTCTCAACTGCCTTTTAGCTTGCCTCCTACGGTGTCTTATAGCTTGCTCCCTAAGCTGACATTTAGCTTGCCTTCTCAACTGTCTTTTAGCATGCCTCCTAAGGTGTCTTATAGCTTGCTTCCTAAGCTGACATTTAGCTTGCCTTCTCAACTGTCTTTTAGCTTGCCTCCTAAGGTGTCTTATAGCTTGCTTCCTAAGCTGACATTTAGCTTGCCTTCTCAACTGTCTTTTAGCTTGCCTCCTAAGGTGTCTTATAGCTTGCCTTCTCAACTGCCTTTTAGCTTGCCTTCTCAACTGTCTTTTAGCTTGCCTCCTAAGGTGTCTTATAGCTTGCTTCCTAAGCTGAAATTTAGCTTGCCATCTCAACTGTCTTTTAGCTAGCCTCCTGAAACTGTCTTTTAGCTTGCTTCCTAAGCTGACATTTAGCTCGCCTTCTCAACTGTCTTTTAGCTTACCTCCTAAGGTATCTTAAAGCTTGCTTCCTAAGCTGACATTTAGCTTGCCTTCTCAACTGTCTTTTAGCTTCCCTCCTAAGCTGTCTTATAGCATGCTTCCTAAGCTGTCATTTAGCTTGCCTTATCAACTGTCTCTGAAGCTGTCTTCTAGCTTGCTTAATAAGCTGACATTTAGCTTGCCTTCTCAACTGTCTGTTTGCTAGCCTTCTCAACTGTCTTTTAGCTTCCCTCCTAAACGGTCTTTTAGCAAGCTTACTTTTCCAGTAGCTCCTCTGCATTCGGGTCGAAAAGGTCATTGATTCTGCTGTCCCAAACATTGATTTTGGGAACAAACAGCTTACCTCCTAAGCTGTCTTCTAGCTTGCTTCCTAAGCTGACATTTCGCTTTGCCTTCTCAGCTGTCTTTTAGCTTGCCTCCTAAGCTGTTTTATAGCTTGCTTCCTAAGCTGCCATTTAGCTTGCCTTCTCAACTGTCTTTTAACTTGCCTCCTGAACAGTCTTTTAGCTTAGCTCGCTTTTCCACCAGCTCCTATGCATTCGGGTCGAAAAGGTCATTGATTCTGCTGTCCCAAACATTGATTTTGGGAACAAACAGCGGTAAAACACAATTTTCTCATGGGTTCCTTAATTTGTGAGTAATAAAAACAAAGAGGAAACAATAACGTCCGATGCTTGCGGATTCCCGCGGTCTGTGTTTGCGTTCGGAGTTAAACTGATTGGTCGATCGTGGGTTGGGTTTTAGTTGGTAGTCTATAGCCAAGGTAGAGTTTCTGTTTTCATTCCATCACTATGGAAAGGGGTCCCCCTCCACCTCTTCGACTCTCCATTCTGTGTAAACTCATGTTGTGTTTGTTTTTCTCAGTGTTCCACCTGAAAACGATGATTACTCTTCCCTTTCTATTGTCTCCGAACACAGTAATCGCTCTTTTAAACCTCAAAAAGCTAACGATTGTCAACCTCGTTCGGGAAAAAACAAAGATTTGATTTTAAACATCAAATTCGAAAACAAAAATCTTCAACTTTCACCATGAAAAGTAACCAGAAATTCAGTTTAGCGAAAAACTAAATAAATAGCAAGCTAAGAGTGTGAGGAAAATTCTTTGATTTCGGGTGAACTATGTAAATTATCTTAATTTTCCTTTTCTAGGAGAGACTTTAGTTAAGTGGATTTTCACCTTTTTCTTCAGGCTGAGGTTGACAGTAGATTAATAAGATAGAAAAGAAGAATTTTGTGGGTACTGCCACTTAAAACTGTCTCCTGCCCTGCCACTAGCTTTCCTCCTGCAACTGTCTTTTAGCTTGCCTCCTAAGCTGTCTTATAGCTTGCTTCCTAAGCTGACATTTAGCTTGCCTTCTCAACTGTCGTTTAGCTTGCATCCTAAGCTGTCTTATAGCTTGCTTCCTAAGCTGACATTTAGCTTGCCTTCTCAACTGTCTTTTAGCTTGCCTCCTAAGTGTCTTATAGCTTGCTTTAAACTGACATTCAGCTTGCCTTCTCAACTGTCTGTAAGCTTGCCTTCTCAATTGTCATTTAGCATGCCACCTAAGCTGTCTTCTAGCTTGCTTCCTAAGCTGACATTTAGCTTGCCGCCTCAACTGTCTTTTAGCTTGCCTCCTAAGCTGTCTTATAGCTTGCTTCCTAAGGTGACATTTAGCTTGCCTTCTCAACTATCTTTTAGCTTGCCTCCTAAGGTATCTTAAAGCTTGCTTTCTAAGCTGACATTTAGCTTGCCTTCTCAACTGTCTTTTAGCTTGCCACCTAAGCTGTCTTATAGCATGCTTCCTAAGCTGACATTTAGCTTGCCTTCTCATTTGTCTGTTAGCTTGCCTTCTCAACTGTCTTTTAGCTTGCCTCCTAAGGTATCTTAAAGCTTGATTTCTAAGCTGACATTTAGCTTGCCTTCTCAACTGTCTTTTAGCTTGCTTCCTAAGGTGACATTTAGCTTGCCTTCTCAACTATCTTTTAGCTTGCCTCCTAAGGTATCTTAAAGCTTGCTTTCTAAGCTGACATTTAGCTTGCCTTCTCAACTGTCTTTTAGCTTGCCACCTAAGCTGTCTTATAGCATGCTTCCTAAGCTGACATTTAGCTTGCCTTCTCATTTGTCTGTTAGCTTGCCTTCTCAACTGTCGTTTAGCTTGCATCCTAAGCTGTCTTATAGCTTGCCTCCTAAGCTGACATTTAGCTTGCCTTCTCAACTGTCTTTTAGCTTGCCTCCTAAGTGACTTATAGCATGCTTTAAACTGACATTCAGCTTGCCTTCTCAACTGTCTGTTAGGTTGCCTTCTCAATTGTCATTTAGCTTGCCACCTAAGCTGTCTTCTAGCTTGCTTCCTAAGCTGACATTTAGCTTGCCTTCTCAACTGTCTTTTAGCTTGCCTCCTAAGCTGTCTTATAGCTTGCTTCCTAAGCTGACATTTAGCTTGCCTTCTCAACTGTCTTTTAGCTTTCCTCCTGCAACTGTCTTTTAGCTTGCCTCCTAAGCTGTCTTATTGCTTGCTTCATAAGCTGACATTTAGCTTGCTTTCTCAACTGTCTTTTAGCTTGCCTCCTAAGCTGTCTTCTAGCTTGCCTCCTAAGATGTCTTATAGCTTGCTTCCTAAGCTGACATTTAGCTTGCCTTCTCAACTGTCTTTTAGCTTTCCTCCTGAAACTGTCTTTTAGCTTGCCTCCTAAACTGCCTTCTAGCTTGCTTCCTAAGCTAACAATTAGCTTGCTTTCTCAACTGTCTTTTAGCTTGCCTCCTAGGGTGTCTTATAGCTTGCTTTCTAAGCTGACATTTAGGTTGCCATCTCAACTGTCTTTTAGCTTGCCTCCTAAGGTGTCTTATAGCTTGCTTCCTAAGCTGACATTTAGCTTGCCTTCTCAACTGTCTTTTAGCTTTCCTCCTGTAACTGTCTTTTAGCTTGCCTCCTAAGCTGTCTTATTGCTTGCTTCCTAAGCTGACATTTAGCTTGCTTTCTCAACTGTCTTTTAGCTTGCCTCCTAAGCTGTCTTCTAGCTTGCCTCCTAAGATGTCTTATAGCTTGCTTCCTAAGCTAACAATTAGCTTGCCTTCTCAACTGTCTTTTAGCTTGCCTCCTAGGGTGTCTTATAGCTTGCTTTCTAAGCTGACATTTAGGTTGCCATCTCAACTGTCTTTTAGCTTGCCTCCTAAGGTGTCTTATAGCTTGCTTCCTAAGCTGACATTTAGCTTCCAACTTTCCCCAGACAACAACCAACTTTCAACAGACAGCAACCAGAAATTCAGTTTAGCGAAAAACTAAATAAATAGCAAGCTAAGAGTGTGAGGAAAATTCTTCGATTTCGGGTGAACTATGCCCATTCGCTGTTTGTCAAAACTGTGACGATTTGCTTTTATGAAATTTTATAGTTTATAGCGGGGAGAAAAAAATTGAATTTTTTTTTTGGTCTCGCGGATTGCCAAAAAGTTTATTAATTGGATATCCACTCAATTAATAAAATTAATTGGGAAACGGCGTCCTGGGATAAATCTAATTATTTCTTCTTGGCTTCTAGATAATGGCCCCCAGTCGTAAACCCTATTAGCGATGACCCTCACGTGCAACTTGTTTCCAACCCTGAAAATTCAATTTACAACCGAACTTATTTTTTTTATCATCCCAATCGATAATCCCGACCGGGGTTTGCGGTTTTCAAAGGTAAGTTTTAGGGTTTTGATTGTTCGGATTACCGACGAGGGCGCGACAATAGATGGGAAACCATTGTTTTCCAAGAAGGGAACTTCCATCTAAACAAGGGCGCTTTTAGTTTCCAAGATGTAAGTCCTCCCTTAAACACAATCAGACCGTTAAAACCCTAAATCAGAATGTCGAAAATGATAAAGTAAAAAAAAAAAATGACGATTTGTTGTGTGACGAATTTATGACGATCTGTTTTTATGATGAAAGTTGTATAAAAACTCTTGTTCTACAAACACGCTAAGACGAATCCTTCTCTTTTTTCCGCCATTTTATGACGAAATTAAGTTGTGTTGAAATTTCGACGAGACGTTTTTAGGACGAAACGACGATTTGTTGTATGACGAATTTATGACGATCTGTTTTTATGATGAAAGTCACAAGTTGTTTAAAAACACTCGTCCTACAGACACGCTAAGACGAATCCTTCTCTTTTTTCCGTCATTTTATGACGAAATTATGTTGTGTTGAAATTTTGACGAGACGTTTTTACGACGAAACGACGATTTGTTGTATGACGAATTTATGACGATCTGTTTTTATGATGAAAGTTAAACAATTTGTTCAAGAACACACCTCCTACAGACACGCAAAGACGAATCCTTCTCTTTTTTCCGCCATTTTATGACGAAATTATGTTGTGTTGAAATTTTGACGAGACGTTTTTACGACGAAACGACGATTTGTTGTATGACGAATTTATGACGATCTGTTTTTATGATGAAAGTTAAACGATTTGTTCAAGAACACTCCTCCTACAGACACGCTAAGACGAATCCTTCTCTTTTTGTCCGCCATTTTATGACGAAATTATGTTGTGTCGAAATTTTGACGAGACTTTTATGATGAAAGTTACACAAGTTGTTTAAAAACACTCGTCCTACAGACACGCTAAGACGAATCCTTCTCTTTTTTCCGCCATTTTATGACGAAATTATGTTGTGTCGAAATTTCGACGAAACATTATGATCAATTTTTTTCGCCTTTCCTGACCTAAAAAACATTCTTGAGCACTGAATATTTTAATTTTTTAGTGGTTTAATGACTCCTTTACGTGGAATATCGCCTGGAATGATGAGACCTTCGCTGTTTTGGGTAAATTTTGCATTGGAAAGCTCGCGTGTCGGATTGAGACGTTAATAAGCTTCTTGTTTACATTCCCTTTACCGTAAATCATATAAAAAACAGGGCGATTTGAGGGTTCAATAAACAAATTAGCAAGTCGCAAATATTTGATTTAAACTATCGATTAGGGGTGAAAATATAACGGAGGCTTTTTTTTTTCTTTTCGCTTTTGCCGGATGTTTGAGAGGGTTGCATGAGAGCGGCCCATCAGCGGATTGATTTGCCGACAATGGGCCTCCCGGCATATCACCTCCTATTGACAAACTAATAGCCTTCCCGACCCCTTGCCCCCGCCCGCCGCCTCCTTGGCCTCTTTTTCATCCCTCTTTCCGCCGAGCTTCCTTCCCCCGACCCTTCGAGTTAAATCCCTTGGAAAGAAATCAACTCGTGAACCAGGATCTCATTAGCCTTCGTAATTGCCTCAACAACGACTTCCTCTTTTTTAACACTTTCGTTTATTTTTTGAAAGGTTTTTTTTTTTGTACATTTAAATGCTTGTCTAAGCCTCTTCAACTTGAACAAGTAGTTCCGGAACTACGCTAAGGGCTAACCAATTTTCTTTTATTTATCTTCACTTTAAAATTTCTCCGCATTTTCCTTATTTTTTAAGACTGATGTTTATCGGAAAAAAATCAAGTAAACCTTTCCGGAAAATCTAGTGGCGATTTAAACATCGAAAATGCGAGAAAACTGCCCAAAATATTGATGGCGGAATTAGAACAGCTGGATACAATAGATTTGATTCAAGAAATTGTTGGTTTTTCAAATTTTTCTTTTCTTTTTGAGTTGGTTATATTCATTTATTTATTGAAACACAAAAGACTTCACTTCCAAAATGTAATAAAATGGCGATTTAGACCTCGAAAATGCGAGAAAATTGCCCTAAAAATCGATCGCGCTTTTTGAACAGCTGGATATAACAGATTTGATTCGTTCATGCGACCGGAAAAAATCAAATGGATTTATAATTTTTTGTTTTAAGTTTTCGCTCCTATTTTGCGGGGAAATTGTTGGTTTTTCAAATTTTTCTTTTCTTTTTGATTTGGTTACCTACAAAAGACTTCACTTTCAAAAATTTAGTAAAATGGCGTTTAGACATCCAAATGCTAGAAAATTGCCCTAAAATCGATCGATCTTTTTGAACAGCTGGATACAACAGATTTGATTCGTTCATGCGACTGGAAAAAAATCAAATGGATTTATAATTTTTTCTATGAAGTTTTTGCTCCTATTTTGCGAATAAGTTGTCGGTTTTTCAAATTTTTCTTTTCTTTTTGATTTGGTTATATTCATTTATTTATTGAAATACAAAAGACTTCACTTTCAAAAATTTAGTAAAATGGCGATTTAGACATCGAAAATGCGAGAAAATTGCCCTAAAAATCGATCAGCTGGATACAACAGATTTGATTCGTTCTTGCGACTGGAAAAAATCAAATGGATTTATAATTTTTTCTTTTAAGTTTTTGCTCCTATTTTGCGGGAAAACCGTTGGTTTTCTCAATTTTTTTTCTTTTTGATTTGGCTTTAGAATTCATTTATTTATTGAAATACAAACGACTTTAATTCGTTTATTTATTGAAATAAAAAAACTTTATTTTCAAAAATGTAGTAAAATGGCGATTTAGACATCAAAAATGCGAGAAAATTGCCCTAAAAATCGATCGCGCTTTTTAAACAGCTGGATACAGATTTGATTCATTCATGCGACTGGAAAAAATCAAATGGATTTATAATTTTTTCTTTTAAGTTTTTGCTCCCATTTTGCGGGAAAACCGTGGTTTTCTTAATTTTTTTTTCTTTTTGATTTGGCTTTAGAATTAATTTATTTATTGAAATACAAACGACTTTAATTCATTAATTATTTATTGAAAAAAAAAACTTTATTTTCAAAAATGTAGTAAAATGGAGATTAAGACATCAAAAATGCGAGAAAATTGTCCAAAAATTGATGGCGCATTTGGAACAACTTTATTCACAAAATATGAAAAATTTTGAAAATCAGAAAAAAAAACCGTTTTTTTCAACCATAATATTCTTATAAACCAACATTTTCGCAAAATGGGAGCAAAACTAAGTAAAAACGCCACCGACTCTTAAGTAAAGAAATCTTTTGATAGTTTCATTATAATTTTTATAAATTTTTCAATGATTTAAATTCCTATCTAGAAGTGACCGATAGAAAATGTCTATCGCCTGAAAAGAGAAAAGAATAATTTTATCATTTTAGTATTCATAGCGTTACTTCTATTTGAAAAAGGCTAATTTTTCGTCTGGATTAGTTCATTTTTCTTGAAGGGGAAAAAAAAATCTACGATTGGCCTCAATTTTTGCTTTCGAATCAATCTTTCCCCCTGAGGGTAATCGACAAAACAAAGTTCGATTGGAGCAAGTCCGAAAAGTAAAATGACGGTTTTGCGGTCGGTTTTCGGAAAACGGCGAAACCCCAGGCGGTTATTTAACGTGTAATTGTCTCATTAGTAAAACCCCCTCAAGCCCTTATGTACGCATCAAATATATCAAACCTATTGACTAATCCGATGCGAAACTACAGAGAAATTTTGCCTCCCAGAACCGATGCTAGAATAACAATGAATGATTTCCAATTAAAACCGACAGTGTTAGCTTTGATTAGTGTTTGTGTTAAATTATTTAAACCGCAACGCAGAGGGAAAAAACACATCTTTCACTCTCAAAACTTTAAATTAAGAAAATTGTTGAACAATTATTTTAGTTTAGAGAGAGAAAAAAAAGTTAGAGAAAGTAAATGCTGTTAATTATTTATTGTCTAAAAGTTTGTCTTTACTTTAAACTTTTTTTTTTCACCCTCTTGGATAGGGTAATCATTAAACTTTTACCTTCTCAACTACCCATTAAAATTTTACCCATGAATAATTTTTGTCGTTCTATATAACTTCTTTTTCTTCATCAAAAACTTTATTTTCCTCTATTTTGGATAAAACGAATTTTAATAATTATTTTTTTAGCCAGAAAATTCTGTATTAAGGTTGTTTTTTGTGATTTTTTACCTATGAAGATGGGTGTCGACATAAGCTGCCATAATGCATTTGACCTTAACATAGCAGAAATCGCGAGTTACCGTTCACCATAAAATAAAATGCAACTCAACATAACGAAAATAGTCGAAAACGTTCACCATAATGCATTTGAACATGATACATCTCACCATAAAGAAGAGATGGGGTATTTGAACATAAGACATCTCACCATAAAGACGAGATTAACCGTTCACCATAAAAAATCTCCAACTCAACATAAAGAAAATAGTCGAAAACGTTCTCCATTTGCATTTGAACATAAGACATCTCACCATAAAGAAGAGATGGGATATTTGAACATAAGACATCTCACCATAAAGAAGAGATGGGATATTCGAACATAAGACATCTCACCATAAAGACGAGATTAACCGTTCACCATAAAAAATCTGCAACTCAACATAAAGAAAATAGTCCAAAACGTTCACCATTTGCATTTCAACATAAGACATCTCACCATAAAGAAGAGATGGGGTATTTGAACATAAGACATCTCACCATAAAGAAGAGATGGGATATTCGAACATAAGACATCTCACCATAAAGAAGAGATGGGATATTCGAACATAAGACATCTCACCATAAAGACGAGATGGGATATTTGAACATAAGACATCTCACCATAAAGATGAGATTAACCGTTCACCATAAAAAATCTCCAACTCAACATAAAGAAAATAGTCGAAAACGTTCTCCATTTGCATTTGAACATAAGACATCTCACCATAAAGAAGAGATGGGATATTTGAACATAAGACATCTCACCATAAAGAAGAGATGGGATATTCGAACATAAGACATCTCACCATAAAGACGAGATTAACCGTTCACCATAAAAAATCTGCAACTCAACATAAAGAAAATAGTCCAAAACGTTCACCATTTGCATTTCAACATAAGACATCTCACCATAAAGAAGAGATGGGGTATTTGAACATAAGGACATCTCACCATAAAGACGAGTTTAACCGTTCACCATAAAAAATCTGCAACTCAACATAAAGAAAATAGTCGAAAACGTTCACCATTTGCATTTCAACATAAGACATTTCTCCATAAAGAAGAGATTTATCACTTGTCTCGACATAAAATTTGTCCTTTCAACGCAGTTAAACATGAAGGAAACTTTTATGTTGTTCACCATAAAAAATCTGCAACTCAACATAAAGAAAATAGTCGAAAACGTTCACCATTTGCATTTGAACATAAGACATCTCACCATAAAGGAGAGATTTAACACTTGTCTCGACATAAAATTTGTCCTTTCAACGCAGTTAACATATAGACAACTTTTATGTTGTCCACCATAAACAATCTGCAACTCAACATAAAGAAAATAGTCGAAAACGTTCACCATTTGCATTTCAACATAAGACATCTCACCGTAAAGAAGAGATTTAACACTTGTCTCGACATAAAATTTGTCCTTTCAACATAACGCAAGGAAACTTTCATTTTAAAGAACTTGTAGTTTCGGCATAATACTGTTTTTGTCGTTTGGGCATAATAATCGCATGGAAGTAAGCTTGCTCTTTCGCTGTCCCTAGTTTATGGTGAGATGTATTTTGCCCAAACGACAGAAACAGTTTTATGGCGAAACAAGTTTAAAGAGAGGCTTTTATGGTGAGAAGCGTTATGGTGACTTGCACATTTTTTATGTCGACTTGCATTTATTGAAAAAGTAGTTTCTGGCGAAACGATGTTCAAAAACAATGCAACTCAACATAACCAAAATAGTCGAAAACGTTCACCATAATGCATTTGAACATGATACATCTCACCATAAAGAAGAGATTTAACACTTGTCTCGACATAAAATTTGTTCTTTCAACGCAGTTGAACATAAGGAAAACTTTTATGTTGTTCACCATAAAAAATCTGCAACTCAACATAAAGAAAATAGTCGAAAACGTTCACCATAATGCATTTGAACATGATACATCTCACCATAAAGAAGAGATTTAACACATAAAATTTGTCCTTTCAACATAACGCAGTTGACATAAAGGAAAATTTCATTTTAAAGAACTTGTAGTTTCGGCATAATACTGTTTTTGTCGTTTGGGCATAATAATCGCATGGAAGTAAGCTTGCTCTTTCCCAAGTTTATGGTGAGATGTATTTTGCCCAAACGACAGAAACAGTTTTATGGCGAAACAAGTTCAAAGAGAGGCTTTTATGGTGACTTGCACATTTTTTATGTCGACTTGCATTTATTGAAAAAGCCGTTTCTGGCGAAACGATGTTGAAACGCAGTATGCTCAAAGTTGTTGAAATTTTTGAGAGCTTTCTGTTCAATTGCATTATGCCGCAACTAATCATGGTGAACTACAAAGTTTTTATGTCGAAATGCAGCATTTGACCTTAAAATAGCAGAAATCGCGAGTTACCGTTCACCATAAAAAAAAATGCAACTCAACATAACGAAAATAGTCGAAAACGTTCACCATAATGCATTTGAACATGATACATCTCACCATAAAGAAGAGATTTAACACGTTAAATTTGTCCTTTCAACATAACGCAGTTGAACATAAAAGGAAACTTTCATTTTAAAGAACTTGTAGTTTCGGCATAATACTGTTTTTGTCGTTTGGGCATAATAATCGGAAGTAAGCTTGCTCTTTCGCTGTCCCTGGTTTATGGTGAGATATTTTGCCCAAACAGTTTTATGGCGAAACAAGTTCAAAGAGAGGCTTTTATGGTGAGAAGCGTTATGGTGACTTACACATTTTTTATGTCGACTTGCATTTATTGAAAAAGTCGTTTCTGGCGAAACGATGTTGAAACGCAGTAAGCTCAAAATTTTTGAACTTTTTGAGAGCTTTCTGTTCAATTGCATTATGCCGAAACTAATCATGGTGAACTACAAAGTTTTTATGCCGAAATGCAGATTTTTATGTTAAACTGCTTTTGGGTGAAATGCGTTATGTTGAACTCTCCCTATGTAAATAATATAGGAGCCAATCTTATGAGTGAGGTTAAAAGGGAAAAGAAATTACATACAATGATATTTTTAGTTCTTTTAATTTATTTCAACACAAATAAATCCAAACTTTAGTCTTCACTTTCTTCTATTCTCTTCACAAAACTCAATTCTCAAAATTCTCTCAATTAACTTCTCGGATTCTTCACAAAAAAATATCGACACTCAACTCTCACACGGCACTCTCTCTCTTCTCCCTACACAAACTAAACTCATCCGCCATACTTCTTCAGTGCTGCCAACATGATGATCTTAAATTCCCACAATAATTATTAAATTGTTTTTTTTAAAAAGCGCTTTTCGTAAAGATGAAAACAATTTAAAGTCTTGTAAAGTGTTAAGATTTGTGACAGATAGAAACAAGAAAGTTGAAGATGGGGACCATGTATAAACTTTCATTGTTATTTGTCTGGAGGCCGTTTTCGTCTTAAATTTAATTAATTCGGAATAATGTCAGGGAGTCTCAAGGAAGGAATGGCGTCGGGGCGGGGGGGCTTATATGAAAGGAGTGTATTGTTCCCCGTATATTCTCTCCGTTTTCCCACACTCCCCTTCTCCTTTCCGAACAGCTCACGACCCGCTTTTGATACCATAAGCGGTTGTCAGTTTCGCCTTCCAGAAGGACCTTTCAACTTGACGAGATCTGCATAATATCAAATTATGGAAATCCCATGTCCCCTCTACCGTGATATACCAGAATTTTATAAATTAAATTGCTTTTTAGAAATAAATGTAAGCCCATGCTTATCAGAAGATCTACGGTAATCCCTGGGAGCCTCGGACAGAGTTCGCCCAAGGATCAAATATAAACCGGCATTTCTCTGCTGTACTGCACCGTAGCGATAGAGGCCCGCGATGGTTACTGAAAAAGACGCTGTGGGTCTCTGGGATCGGCATCCCCCACTCCGCCTAATAGGCAAGCTAGAAAACAGGTTAGAAGCCAAGCTAGAAGACAGGTTAGGAGGAAAGCTAGAAGAAAGGTTAGAAGGCAAGCTAAACGACAGTAAGGAGGCACTCAAAACAAGAGGTTACGATGAGGAAAACAATCCTTTGCAAAAGTGAAATCTGCTACTTGATTACCGGTGTTTTACCGCTTTTTGTTCCCAAAATCTAAGACAGCAGAATAAATAACCTCTTGGACCGGAATGCAGAGAAACTACTGGAAAACAACCTAAATGACACCTTAGGTTGCAAGCTAGAAGATAGGGTAGGAGGCAAGCTAAACGACTGTTAGGATGACACCTTAGGTTGCAAGCTAGAAGATAGGGTAGGAGGCAAGCTAAACGACTGTTAGGAGGCAAGCTAAACGACAGGTTAGGAGGCAAGCTGAACGACAGCTTATCGGGAAGCTAAATGGCAGTTTAGAGGCAATCAAAACAAGAGGTTACGATGAGGAAAACAATCCAAATTTGATCAAGTGAAATCTGCTACTTTATTACCGGTGTTTTACTGCCTTTTGTTCCCAAAATTTGGGACAGCAGAATAAATGACCTCTTGGACCGGAATGCAGAGGACCTACTGGAAAAACAAGCTAAAAGCAATTTAGGAGGTAAGCTAGAAGGACATCTTAGGAGGCAAGCTAGAAGATAGGTTAGGAGGCAAGCTAAACGACAGTTTAGGAGGCAAGTTAAACTACCGTTTAGGAGACAAGCTAAACGACAGGTTATTAGGCAAGCTAAACGACAGCTTATCGGGCAAGCTAAATGGCAGTTTAAGAGGCAAACTAAACGACAGTTTAGGAGGTAAGCTAAACGACAGGTTAGGAGGCAAGCTAAACGACAGGTTAGGAGGCAAGCTAAACGACAGTTTAGGAGGCAAGCTATAGTACAAATTAGGAGACAAGCTATAGTACAAATTAGGAGGCAAGCTGAATGACAGGTTAGGAGGCAAGCTAAACGACAGGTTAGGAGGCAAGCTAAACGACAGTTTAGGAGGCAAGCTATAGTACAAATTAGGAGGCAAGCTATAGTACAAATTAGGAGGCAAGCTGAATGACAGGTTAGGAGACAAGCTAAACGACAGTTTAGGAGGCAAGCTATAGTACAAATTAGGAGGCAAGCTATAGTACAAATTAGGAGGCAAGCTAAACGACATTTTAGGAAGCAAGCTAAACGACAGGTTAGGAGGCAAACTAAACTACAGTTTAGGAGGCAAGCTGAACGACAGCTTATCGGGCAAGCTAAATGACAGTTTAGTGGGCATTCTAAAAGGCAGTTTTTTCTACCTATAAACCTCCTTTTGCAATAATTTATGTTGTCCTCGCTATTCCGGCATTTTTATTAGAGTTTTGAATTTATTTTGGCCTGGACAGTTTAGGAGGCAAACTAAACGACAGGTTAGGAGGCAAGCTGAACGACAGCTTATCGGGCAAGCTAAATGGCAGTTAAGGGCCAATTTAAAAGGCAGTTTTTTCTACCTAAAAACTTCCTTTTGCACTAATTTATGTTGTCCTCGCTATTCCGGCGTTTTTATTAGAGTTTTGAATTATTTTGGCCTATTCGCCTAAAATATCACTTTTTATAGAATTCCTTTTCAAAATCATCTCATTTTAAATACTCCTTCCTAGGAAAAGCTCATAACTCCTCTAATTTTACTCTTTTTATGGATGTTTTTTAAATTAAAAGGGTTTTGAAGGAAGGGATTTTAAAGATGTCGTTCCCCTAAGTCATTTAACGTCTAGGTGCCGTTAAAACTCGTCGTAAATACATGGTGTTTCCATAGAGACCATCAATCATGTAAATGAAGCTCATTAATCGTTATTAACCGAAAAGTCATAAAGATGGTAAAAGAGGGGGGTGTAAGAGGCAAACAGAATTTCGCTCCCTAACTTACATATTTTATTCGCCATCGGGGTTATCTCCCTCAGGGTGGCCCCTTAAGGGCTAATCTGTGTTTACACACATGTGCCTCCCATCCATGACTATGCACTTATTAATACACAATGACTACCTTAATCACGCCGTTAGCGAAACGAGTGCCGGGAAAGAAGGGAAACCCCCCCGCCCTTCCCCAAAGGGTTTTAACGGCCCTTTTGTTTTTCGCCCGTCCGCGGGAAGATGAGTCAGAAAAACATGAATAATTACCGTGGGCAACAATGAGGTAGATTAATGGATCCGACGGGTCTTTACTCGGGTAAAGGACAATTTGTCTAAATAAGGTGAGCTTCCCTTTCTTTCTCATTGTTGTTTTCCATCACTATACACTAAATTATCTTCCATTACTCACCATTTTTCTCCCTTCTTTTATTTCCAGAAAGCTGCGATAGAGCGCTTGGTATGGAGTCGGAAGAAATCCCAGATAGCGCTGTCACCGCGAGTTCTTCATATGTGCCTAACGTAGGACCAAAAAACGGAAGGTAAGCCTTTTTATTGATTATCCCACTTTTAATATTTTAATTCAATAATGAAGTCTTTATTATCTTTTAATAATAAAAATTTCCACATCGCGTGGCTCTTTAAATCGTTCTTTGATGAATGTGGTCTAACTACTCCCATACACGCCAATTTCTGGACTTTTTTTTTATATTTTTTATGTGTGGGCAAAAACCTTCAGATCGATAATTCCTTGGAAAAAAAGGGTTCCTTATTGGTCAGCTGTAACACTTAAAACGGGGAAATTTTTCTTTAAAATTTTGCACCAATTTTGCGAACAACACTGCTGTTTTTTAATTATTTTTTCTTTTTGATTTGGCTTTAGAATACATTTATTAGGTGTACAAATGAAACTCAGCCACAGGGTAAATTTGAATTTTGTATATTTTAGCCGAGTTTCATTTTGTACACCTAGTAGTTCATTTATTCAAAATTTTGAACATTTTAGGCGTTAAAGTCCATCAAAAGTTGACCTTCTCCGTGTAAGAAGGTTATTGAAGTATAACCATTAAGAAGGTTAATTTTTAAAGGCTTGTAAATCGTAAACCGTTACAGATATTGAAAAAATGCACTAAATAAAATCTGTTGGAAATTCAATTTTTAGGTAGATTTTTTTCTTCAAAAATCTACCTATTGTAATGTACCAAGTAGTCGCAGATTCAAAAAATTTTCTATACGTTTTTCGTTTCATACCTCCTGGACCCCAAAACCATCCTCAGTTGAAAAGTTTATATATATATATATATATATATATATATATATATTAGCACGATAACTGGAGCAATTTTAATGTGAGGGTGACGATATCCGATATTTAGAGCTTTTATCTCAATAGCTCGGACGAGTTCGTTAATGGCTGAAATCGGACCAGCGATTCACCTACTTTACTTAGGGCTTAAAAGACCAAATTGGCATTTTCTATTGAAATCCTAGTCCTTTTGCAAAAAAAAACTTTAAGACCTCTGCGAGGGCGTGTAAAATATTAATTAAAGCAGGTTTGGACGAGCCAGGCGCAAAATATTGAACTAGCTAAACTTTAAAAAAAATTTGAATTTATACCGGGAAATTATTAAATATTTTATTAATAAAATTATCAGATGTTTTTCTAGGGGCTCAGTGGCGCAATTTTCGGTAGATTTTTATTTTTATTTTAGAATCCTGAAATTTGGTATTTAGGGCTAGCTCGGACGAGTTCGGTAACGTCTGAAATCGCTCAAGGGAGTTCGGTAACGTATGAAATCGCTCAAGGGGTTCAGGTAGGTACTTTACTTAGGGCCCAAACTAGAAAATCTCACAATTTATGGTACCTACAGCAATCTTTTAATCGCATTATAACTAGAAATTAATGCTGCGTTGATAGCAAACAAAGATTGAGAGTATTGGATGCAATGAATTATATATTTGTGTTTATACATATTAATTTTAATCATGAAAAGAAATCTACCTTTTAGTCCCTGCTACCGCAGGGTCATTATTTTAAATTTTTATTCTATTCATTTTTTCTCTAGGACGCATTGTTTTCAAGATAAATTTATTTCAAAAAAAAATTATTTTCCAAAAATGGTGCATCGTAGAAAAAAATAATTAAGTGCAAATTTATAGAGAATTAAATTTCCTACAAGTTTTATTTATTAGGTGTACAAAATGAAACTCAGCCACAGGGTAAATTTGAATTTTGTAGATTTTAGCCGAGTTTCATTTTGTACACCTAATAGAAGAAGAAAAAATATAAAACTGACTTGTCGTCCGAAAATAATCTCGTCCCAACAGGCTCCGCCCCTTTTTAGCACGAGATGCCAGTAGGACGAGATGACATTCGGACAAGTGGATTTCAATTTTTATAAATTTTTTAAATATTATACTTTATTAAAATAGAAATAATCTAGTCCGAAAGTTTCTCGTCCTAAAGTCATCTCGTCCTAAAAATATCTGTAAAATTAAATATTTGTTAAAACTAAATCAAATGCAATCTCATCCGATAGTAGTCTGCGTTAGTTTTAGAACGAGATGACATTAGAACGAAAATAATTTTGGATGAGATTACATTGGATTTAATTTTTACGAATATTTTATTTTACAGATCACTTTAGAACGAGATGATATCCATTTTAATTTAAATATGTAATTGTATAAAAATTGAAATCCTCGTGTCCGAATGTCATCTCGTCTTAATGTCATCACGTCCTAATGTCATCTCGTCCTAAACTAAATAGAAAAAGAAAAAATATAAAACTGATTCGTCGTCAGAAAATAATCTCGTCCCAATAGGCTCTGCCCCTTTTTAGGAGGAGATGACAGTAGGACGAGATGACATTCGGACAAGTGGATTTTAATTTTTATAAATTTTTTAAATATTATACTTTATTAAAATAGAAATAATCTAGTCCGTAAGTATTCTCGTCCTAAAAATATCTGTAAAATAAAATTTAGTTACAATTAAATCAAATGTTATCTCATCCGAAAGTAGTCTGCTTTAGATTTAGAACGAGATGACTTTAGGACGAGAATACTTTTGGACGAGATTACATTCGATTTAATTTTTACTAATATTTAATTTTAAAGATTACTTTAGAACGAGATGACTTTAGGACGAGAATACTTTTGGATGAGATTACATTCGATTTAATTTTTACGAATATTTTATTTTAATGATTACTTTAGGACAAGATGATGTCTATTGTATAATATTTAAATAATTGTATAAAAATCGAAATCCTCTTGTCCGAATGTCATCTCGTATTAATGTCATCACGTCCTCATGTCATCTCGTCCTAAAAAGGATCGTAGCCTGTTAGGACGAGATGACAGCTTATATTTTTTTCTTTTTCCATTAAGTTTAAAACGAGAATACTTTGTGACGAGATGACAGCTTATATTTTTTCTTTTTCCATTAAGTTTAGGACGAGAATACTTTGTGACGAGATGACAACTTATATTTTTTTCTTTTTCCATTAAGTTTAGGACGAGAATACTTTGTGACGAGATGACAGCTTATATATTTTTTTTTTTTTTTTCATAAAGTTTAGGACGAGATTACTTTGTGACGAGATGTAGGCACCCGAGAAAAAAATCATGAAAATTCGGTCTTGATGGTTTTTTTTTTTTTTTTTTTTTTTGTCAAAACGAGAAAAACTTCTAAAATTGAGTTTTTCTGTTAAAAAAAAAACCGAGAAAAGCTTCCGAATGTCTTCTAAAAGTGTGTCTTTATATTATAAAATATGATTAAAAAATCTCCAAACAATACGGCATAAGAGTGGTTTTTCCGTCAAAAAACCGAAGAAAACGCCCAAAAATCCGGTAAAAATGGGCTTTCCTCTTCAAAAAACCGAGGAAAACTCCAGATAATTTCGTTTTTTTGTCATAAAATCGGGAAAAACGCATGTAAATTCTGTAAAAATGGAGATTTCTTAAGAACGTGTGGAGTGAAATTCGGGCATCTTTTTAATTAAAATGAATGAAAATCTAACCTATAATAAAATTTTAACATTCTAAGCATAAAATTGAAAAATAGTTTTGAATAAAGCGTAAAAGATATTGAAAGTGTCAAAATTAAACGACTTTTACGTTTGTCTTTTAAAATGAGAAAATAAAAGAGTTTAGAGGGTAGAAAAAAAAAATTATGTGAGTGATAAACCTTTATATTGAGTTGGAAAAGGATAAAATGTTACTTTTAGGATATAGAGAAAATCTAATACTTAATGACTTCTCTGACAGATGCTGAATCGAAAAGGAATCGACGTTTGCCAATTTCGGCTAATAGAAGAGGAAAAAAAGTAAGCGTTTACAAAATTAAAAGGGAAATATCGGTTTTTGGGGGTTGCCCACCTGGGGCGCTTGTCATGGCCAGATATAAGCCATAATTGGGAAGTTAGGGGGAGAGCTTTTACATCGGACTCCATTTGTCAGAAATGTTGATCCCACCAAATTTCCCTTCGTACGACCATTTCCATCCCGCTTTTGTCCGACAGCCACAAAGAACGATTTAAACAGAGCGACTCTTTGTTAAATATTGCACAAACAACGAAAAAAAGCTTTTAACCTAAAATCCTAAAATTAGTCAATTTTTTTTTAAACGGAAAATTACGTCATAACATGCTTTAAAATACATGATACCTGTTCGCACGATGCTAATTAATGCAAATCCTGTTGCATTGTGTGCAACTCTCGGGAATTGAATTCGATTAACACGACTCTCGACCGGGGACTTACGAGTTTTGCATAAAATTAAAATCTGCTTTGTAAATCCAATTTAAATAACGTAAATCGGGATAAAAGTAGGTGAAAAAAGTTAAGGAAAAAATAAGGTAAAAAAAAAGTGAAGAAATCTGCCAAAAATGGTGAAAACGCCCGAAAATGCGATTATAAAGATACTTTTGAGGTTAAAAAAATTTCTTTTGACCGATGGAGATAGTCTGTTTCCACCCAAATGATGAAATCCCAAAAATGATGCCAAAAACTTGGCTTTTTGGAAAAAAATTAGGAAATCTGCCAAAAACGTGAAAGCAAAATGGTGAAAACGCCCGAAAATCCGATTATAAAGATACTTTTGAGGTAAAAAAAATTTATTTTGACCGATGGAGATAGTCTGTTTCCACCCAAATGATGAAATCCCAAAAATATGCCAAAAACTTGGCTTTTTGGAAAAAAAATTAGGAAGCAAAAATGGTAAAAACGCCCAAAAATCCAGTGTTTTTGAGCTAAAAAATCCGCTAGCACTAAAAAAGTAGGTAAAATACACAAAAACTCGCCAAAAAAAAATGTCACACAGAATGAAGAGCCGAAATGGCAAAAACGCCCAAAAAAATTGTTTTAAGGGGTTTTTTCGAGCTAAAAACCTTTCATAAACCAAACAACTTATAGTACATTTAATGATTCCTCACTTTTGTTTCCTCGTAGCAGTTTACCTGAGAACTGAAAGCTTTAAAACTTTTTGGGATGAAATCCCAAAAATATGCCAAAAACTTGGCTTTTTGGAAAAAAAATTAGGAATCGAAAATGGTACAAACGCCCAAAAATCCGGTTTAAGGGGTGTTGTTGAGCTAAAAAATCCGCTAGCACTAAAAAAGTAGGTAAAATCCTCAAAAACTCGCAAAAAAAAAATTTTTTTCACACAGAATGAAGAGCCGAAATGGCAAAAACGCCCAAAAAAACTGTTTTAAGGGGTGTTTTCGTGTTAAAAACCTTTCATAAACCTAACAACTTAAACATTTAATGATTCCTCACTTTTATTTGCTATTAGTAGTTTACCTGAGAACTGAAAGCTTTAAAACTTTTTGGGATAAAATCCCAAAAATATGCCAAAAACTTGGCTTTTTGGAAAAAAAATTAGGAATCGAAAATGGTACAAACGCCCAAAAATCCGGTTTAAGGGGTGTGTTGAGCTAAAAAATCCGCTAGAACTTAGAAAAGTAGGTAAAATGCTCAAAATCTCGCAAAAAAAAATTTTTTCACACAGAATGAAGAGCCTAAATGGCAAAAACGCCCAAAAAACTGTTTTAAGGGGTATTTTCGAGCTAAAAACTTTTCATAAACCAAACAACTTAAACATTTAATGATTCCTCACTTTTATTTGCTTGTAGTAGTACACCTGAGAACTGAAAGCTTTAAAATTTTAAAACTTTTTGGGATGAAATCCCAAAAATATGCCAAAAATTTTTTGGAAAAAAATTAGGAAGCAAAAATGGTAGAAACGCCCAAAAATCCGGTTTTAGGGGTGTTTTTAGCTAAAAAATCCGCTAGCACTAAAAAAAGTAAGTCAAATCCTCAAAAACTCGCAAAAAAAATTTTTTTCAAACAGAATGAAGAGCTGAAATGGCAAAAACGCCCAAAAAAACTGTTTTAAGGGGCGTTTTTGAGCTAAAAACCTTTCATAAACCTAACAACTTAAACATTTAATGATTCCTAACTTTTTGCTTGCAGTAGTTTACCTGAGAACTGAAAGCTTTAAAACTTTTTGGGGTAAAATCCCAAAAATATGCCAAAAACTTGGCTTTTTGGAAAAAATTAGGAAGCGAAAATGGCAGAAACGCCCAAAAATCCGGTTTAAGGGGAGTTTTTGAGCAAAAAAAATCCGCTAGCACTAAAAAAAGTAGGTAAAATCCTCAAAAACTCGCAAAAAAAATTTTTTTTCACACAGAATGAAGAGCTGAAATGGAAAAAAACGCCCAAAAAAAATGTTTTAAGGGGTGTTTTCGAGCTAAAAACCTAACAACTTAAACATTTAAAGATTCCTCACTTTTGTTTGCTTGTGGTAGTTCACCTGAGAACTGAAAGATTTAAAACTTTAAAACTTTTTGGGATGAATCCCAAAAATATGCCAAAAACTTGGCTTTTTGGAAAAAAAGTTAGGAAGCGAAAATGGTAGAAACGCCCAAAAATCTCGTGTAAGGGGTGTTTTTAAGCTAAAAAATCCGCTAGTACTAAAAAAAGTAGGCAAAATCCTCAAAAATTCGCAAAAAAAAATTTTTTTTCACACAGAACGAAGAGCCGAAATGGCAAAAACGCCCAAAAAAACTGTTTTAAGGGGTGTTTTCGAGTTAAAAACCTTTCATAAATCTAACAACTTAAACATTTAATGATTCCTCACTTTTATTTGCTTGAAGTAGTTTACCTGAGAACTGAAAGCTTTAAAACTTTATAACTTTTGGGATGAAATCCCAAAATATGCCAAAAACTTGGCTTTTTGGAAAAAAATTAGGAAGCGAAAATGGTAAAAACGCTCAAAAATCCGGTTTAAGGGGTGTTTTTGAGCTAAAAAAATCCGCTAGCACTAAAACAAAGTAGGTAAAATCCTCAAAAACTCGCAAAAAAAATTTTTTTTCACACAGAATGAAGAGCTGAAATGGCAAAAACGCCCAAAAAAAACTGTTTTAAGGGGTGTTTTCGAGTTAAAAACCTTTCATAAATCTAACAACTTAAACATTTTAATGATTCCTCACTTTTATTTGCTTGTAGCTGTTTACCTGAGAACTGAAAGCTTTAAAACTTTTTGGGATGAAATCCCAAAAATATGCCAAAAACTTGGCTTTTTGGAAAAAAATTAGGAAGCGAAAATGGTAGAAACGCCCAAAAATCCGGTTTAAGGGGTGTTTTGAGCTAAAAAATCCGCTAGCACTTCTAATATCTGCAATCCCACTTCTGATATCTGCAATCCCACTTCTGATATCTGCAATCCCACTTCTGATATCTGCAATCCCACTTCTGATATCTGCAATCTCACTTCTTATAACTGCAATCCCACTTCTGATATCTGCAATCCCACTTCTGATATCTGCAATCTCACTTCTGATATCTGTAAACCCACTTCTGATATATGCAATCCCACTTCTGATATCTGCAAACCCACTTCTGATATCTGCAATCCCACTTCTTATATCTGCAATCCCACTTCTGATATCTGCATTCCCACTTCTGATATCTGCAATCCCATTTCTGATATCTGCATTCCCACTTCTGATATCTGCAATCCTACTTCTGATATCTGTAACCCCACTTCTGATATCTGCAATCCTACTTCTGATATCTGCATTCCCACTTCTGATATCTGCAATCCTACTTCTGATATCTGTAATCCCACTTCTGCAATCCTACTTCTGATGTCTGCAATCCCACTTCTGATATCTGCAATCCCACTTCTGATATATGCAATCCCACTTCTGATATCTGCAAACCCACTTCTGATATCTGCAATCCCATTTCTTATATCCGCAATCCCACTTCTGATATGTCAAAAACCGCTCCTGATCAAAAAGTAGGTAAAATCCTCAAAAACTCGCAAAAAAAAAAAAAAAAAAAAAAAAAAAATTCACCCAGAATGAAGAGCCGAAATGGGAAAAACGCCCAAAAAACTGTTTTAAGGGGTATTTTCGAGCTAAAAACCTTTCATAAACCTAACAACTTAAACATTTAATGATTCCTCACTTTTATTTGCTTGTAGTAGTTTACCTGAGAACTGAAAACTTTAAACTTTGAAACTAAATCTTAAGTATTTTAAGGATGGCTGTCTTAGATAATTTGTCGGCTGTCCAAAGTTCTAATGTTACCTTTTAAAAGAAGTTTGTAGAAAACTAAATTTCTTCCCAAACTATAACCCTCGCCGATACCTTTGGGAAATCGTCTGGTGGGGGAGCGATTGCTAACTTTAACCGCAAGAGCACACGTGCGAAACAATTAACACCCTTATCGATCTAAGACCTCTTCTTTTTTTTTTTATTATTTAAAAATGTTCCATTTACACATATTGTTTTTTACACGTGGGAGAAAATGCGTGCGATAAAAGGGGGTTAAAAGGAGCTCAGCTGGATGAGCATTGAAAAACACAAAAAAAATCAATGGCGAGTAAAAAGGTCTACCGGAGGCATGCTATTAGCCATTTTCATGGATTACTACATATAACACGTAGTACGGGCATAAAAAAAAGGCCTAAGCTCCTTCTCTGGATTTATTTTTTTTACCTCAAATCCCTCCAAGGCATTGTTTTTTATGCTAAATTTCTTACTCACAAAAAAAGGCGGAAAACTGCGTATTTGTGGGGGGGGGGGGTAATATTTAAATATTGAACGATTTTGTTGTTGTGCGGATGGCAAAGAAAGGATTTGATCAGCTGGATGCAGCGGATTTGATGTTTAAGTCGGTATATTTGAATTTGTCGAGGAAAAGTATGGGCCTGGTCCTGAAAGGACGGAGGGGAAGTATATGGAAGGGGGAAGTACATGGGAGGGGGAAGTAAGTAAGCGGAAGTATATGGGAGGGGGAAGTATAAATGAGGGGGAGTATATGGGAGGGGAAGTATATCGGAGGGGGAAGTATATGGGAGGGGTAGTATGACGGAGGGGGAAGTATAAGGGAACAAAAGTATAAAAGAAGGGGATGTATAAGGGAGGGAAAGTACAAAGGAGAATTTTCCAAGTTTGTTTTTTCGAAAAAATTTTTAAGTTTTTTTTTTGAAAAATTGTCCGAGTTTTGTTTTTCCAAAAATTTTCCGAGTTTTGTTTTTTCAAAAAATTTTCCAATTTTTTTTCCGAAAATTTTTTTAAGTAGGTATTTTTGTCAACAAATTTTTTTTTTTTTTGAAAAATTTCTTAAGTTCTTTTTTTTTTAAATCTTTTTAAGTGACAAGGTAGAAATAATGGGCTCTTGGCCTACGGATGTGCCTCTCGTAAAGGGTAGAAGTACGAAATTTCTCCCAACTCAAACTGGTTTGAAGGGCTACCAACGAAAACTTCCTTAAAGACAAGAATCTATATAGGGGGGGAAGTATAACGGAGGGAAGTAAAACGTAGGGAGAAGTTATGGGAGGGGAAGTATAACGGAGTGGGAAATATATGGGAGGGGGAAGTATAAGTGGGGGTAGTATATGGGAGGGGGAAGTTTAAGTGAGGGGTATAACAGAGGGTGAAGTATAACGGAGGGGGAAGTATAAAGGAACGAAAGTATAACGGAAGGAGATGTATAAGGGAGGGAAAGTAAGTACCTGTGTATACCTATAAAGTTCTTTGGATATTCTCAAAGTACTTAATATACTCAGGTACTTTAAATATACTCAAAGTACTTAATATACTCAGGTACTTAATATACTCAAAGTACTTATACTCAGGTACTTAATATACTCAAAGTACTTAATATACTCAGGTACTTAATATACTCATACTTTATATACTCAAAGTACTTTATATACTCAAAGTACTTAATACTCAGGTACTTTATAAACACAAAGTATTAATATACTCAGGTACTTAATATACTCAGGTACTTTATATACTCAAAGTACTTAATATACCCAGGTACTTATATACTCAAAGTTTAATATACTTAGGTACTTAATATACTCAAAGTATTTATATACTCAGGTACTTAATACACTCAAAGTACTTAATAACTCAGGTACTTAATATACTCAGGTACTTAATATACTCAAAGTACTTTATATACTCAAAGTACTTTATATACTCAAAGTACTTTATATACTCAAAGTACTTTATATACTCAAAGTACTTAATATACTCAGGTACTTAATATACTCAGGTACTTAATATACCAAAGTACTTAATATACTCAGGTACTTATACTCAGGTACTTAATATACTCAAAGTACTTAATATACTCAGGTACTTAATATACTCAAAGTACATAATACTCAAAGTACTTAATATACTCAAAGTACTTTATATACTCAAAGTACCTTATATACTCAAAGTACTTAATATACTCAGGTACTTACACTCAAATATACAGACGTTGATGTAAGTACTTTGAGTATATTAAATGAGTATAATATAAAGTACTTTGAGTGTATTAAGTGAGTATAATATAAAGTACTTTGAGTATATTAAGTACCTGAGTATATTAAGTACTTTGAGTATATTAAGTACCTGAGTATATTAAGTACTTTGAGTAATTAGGTACCTACTTTGAGTAAATTAAGTACCTACTTTGAGTAAATTAAGTACCTTCTTTGAGTATATAAGTGAGTATAAAGTACTTTGAGTATATAAAGTACTTTGAGTATATTAAGTACTTTGAGTATATTAAGTACCTGAGTATATTAAGTACTTTGAGTATATTAAGTACCTGAGTATATTAAGTACTTTGAGTATAGTACCTGAGTATAAGTACCTACTTGGATGTATAAAATACCTGTGTATATAAAGTACTTTGATTATATTAAGTGAGTATATAAAGTACTCTGAGTATATTAAGTGAGTAAAAAGTGCTTTGAGTATATAAAGTACCTGAGTATAAAGTAATTTGAGTATATGAGGCGCTCCGGGTACGAAGGGCGAACTTGACATCGGACAAATATAATAAATATAATGTGATATGGTATCACAATAACTTCTTTAAGGAAGTTAAAAAGACAATTGCTTAAAAATTTTATACATTACCAAAAATATAGGTAAGTATTATAACCTCGTCAAAAAGCGTTTAAAAAATGACGTTTTGAATTTTTGATATTTTATCGATTATACAAGTTTTAACGTAAACATAAGTTTGATATCGTAAACCCGAAACTACCCCGAAACAAGTCAAACTTTCCTCTTTGGAAATTCCTTCCTTTAAAGTTTCTAAAGTACAAAGAACTAAAAAATAAAAATTTATGGAAAAAAGTCTAGTTATGATGGCAGATGGACAAAAACTCGTTTTTACGTTTCGCTATGCAGATGTTCCCTGTATTCCCCAAAGAAGTTTCCTTTTTTTTACTGTAAACTTAGATTAAAATTTTCATTAAACCACAGGGAATGCCCGGAGGTGTTATTACGAATCTTGTTCTTACATTTTCCTCGAATTTGAATAAATTCGCCTTCCTAAATTGATGCTTTTGAAGAAAAGGAAAGGGAAGCTTATATTAAACATGTAATTAGAAGTTTACACAATAGGGAGAGCCACCCTTTTTTTTACTCCCCCCAACCTTATAAAGGGCCACTTTACAAAACCGCCCTTTTAGGGGAAAGGTATCAAGACGGTTTTTTAATATAAGAAGTTTCCCTGACACTTTAAAAAACGTATTTTAAAACACCCTGTATACTTAAAAAAAATTAACCTTCGGCTAAGGGTTTTCCCATAAAATACGCCTCGCCTGATTTCCAGAAAAATTTAAAATGGAAAGAATCACATAGGAAAGTTATTGTGATACCCTCGATGGATTATCTGATTTTTTGCGGAAAATTGAAAAATCACCTGACTTCAACATTCTCAAAAAGATGTAATTTTACCCTCAATAGATGCTTTTATACTCTAAAGTATAAACTGGTAAACGTACTCAAAGTATATTACTCAGGTACTTAATATCAAAGCACTTATATACTCACTTAATATACCCAAAGTACTTTATATACTCAGGTGTTTCATATACTTTAGGTACTTAATGTACTCAAAGTACTTTTATCCTCAGGTACTTAATATACTGAAAGTACTCTATATACTTCAGGTACCTTAATATACTTAAAGTACTATATATACTTCAAGTACTTCAAGCTACTACAACCTTCGACCATCTTCACTCTCTCTAACTGAAGAAGGCAACCGCCGAAAGCTCTTATTCTATTTGTGAGTCTCTTTTAATGTTTAAAATCTTCCTATCCCAGTGCATAAAAAAATAGTTTATTAAACAACAAGTGGTTTTTCTTCGTTTTCAAAAATTAAATTACTTCAAGTACTTAATGTACTCAAAGTACTCTATATACTTCAAGTACTTAATGTACTCAAAGTACTTTATATATATGTACAGGTACTTAATATACTTCAGGTACTTAATATACTCAAAGTACTCTATATACTTCAGGTACTTAATATACTCAAAGTACTATATACTTCAGGTACTTAATATACTCAAAGTACTCTATATCAAGTACTTGTACTCAAAGTACTCTATATACTAACTTAATATACCCTAAGTACTTTATATACTCAGGTGTTTCATATACTTTAGGTACTTAATGTATTTAATTTTAAGGGCCCTCGGTAGCTCGGTGTAGCGTGAAAGACTCCGGTGCAGAAATTCTAATCCTTACATGGGTTCGAATTATCTGGGGGGCCCGGGATTATTTATCTCGAAAAATGTAAATATCAATGGAAACACGCGCCGTCCACGACACCTTAAAAATTAGGTAGTTGGACGTAAAGCCTAATGTCAATAAAATGCTCCTAAAAGGGATTGACATTGATATTTATTTTTATTTTATTTTTATATACTTCAGGTAATATACTCAAAGTACTCTATATACTTCAGGTAGGTACTTAATTTACTCAAAGTACTCTATATACTAACTTATATACCCTAAGTACTTTATATACTCAGGTGTTTCATATACTTTAGGTACTTAATGTACTCAAAGTACTTCATATACTCAGTACTTAATACACTCAAAGTACTCTATACAGAGTGTCCGAAAACACATGGCAAGCGTCTGGGAGAGCGTTAAAAAGTGGTTTTACGAAAAAAAGTTAAATGTAAACCCCCTTAATTAAATCAAAGAATTTGATGGTGTAGTTTAAAATCCGCCTGGATATACAGGGTGTCCCAGACACAACCTAACTTCGTTATTTCAAATGAGAACCCCTATTTTATTTCAGATTCGTAATCTACGCAAAATATAAAGTAGATTTGAGTACTCATATGACGATTTTGGACAACTTTTAAAAAATGTCAAAATTTAGCGTTTTTTGCGCTAAAATCCGTTAAAATTGACCTAGGAGACTCGTTTATTTTTTTATTCCACTTATTTTTTCCCGAAGAATCCAACTGTCTCAAATTTGAGCATCTTCGCATTCTGCATCACGAGATTTCGTCGCTAATGGCCTTTTTTCAAGTTTAACTCCAAATTCCATACTTCAAAAATGGAAATTAGCGATTTGTTGACGGAATTTAATTTTTGATGCTTAAACACAAAAGACGCTGTAGCTCTTTCAAATTTGTGGTCCGAAAGAAAAATTCCTTTCAACAAGTGCTAATTTTCATTTCTGAACTAAAAATTTGGGTTCTAACTTGAAAAAAGGCCATTCGCGACGAAATCTCGTGATGCAGAATGCGAAGATGCTCAAATTTGAGACAGTTGGATTCTTCGGGAAAAAAAATAAGTGGAATTAAAAAAAAACGAGTCTCCTAGGTCAATTTTAACGGATTTTAGCGCAAAAAACGCTAAATTTTGACATTTTTTAAAAGTTGTCCAAAATCGTCATATGAGTACTCAAATCTACTTGAAATTTTGCGTAGATTACGAATCTGAAATAAAAAATAGGGGTTCTCGTTTGAAATAACGAAGTTAGGTTGTGTCTGGGACACCCTGTATATCCAGGCGGATTTTAAACTACACCATCAAACTTTGATTTAAATTAAGGGGGGTTTACATTTAACTTTTTTTCGTAAAACCACTTTTTAACGCTCTCCCAGACGCTTGCCATGTGTTTCCGGACACCCTGTATACAGGTACTTAATATACTCAAAGTACTTCATATACTCAAATTACTTATATACTCAAAG
>JACGAQ010001191.1:0-67752 GCA_014119065.1 Orius insidiosus | reverse complement strand
AGGATGAGATAAATCTGGGAAATGCCGTCAAAACGTGGGATCTTACGGTAGAAATGAACCGTTCAAAGATGTAGACTTATCAAAAAAAGGTGCATGTTTACTAACACTTTAATAGATTAAAGTTATCACTTCCGTTTTAGGCATTTTAGTTTTTCTTCTGTGTTATACGTGCCTGGTATTTCTAATTCTTAATGCTCTGAGAGGTGGGGGCGTTTCTTTATTCATTCCAATTTACTCCCAGAGCAACCGCTACAAATTCATCCGTTTTTTATAAGGAATCTTTACTGTTTCAATGGTCGACTGATTGTTGATATCGCACCGGAGCGAAACTTTTCGCGTGAAAGAGCGATCAAATCGTTCAGTGAAAGCCGAACATATCGTTTTAATTGGTTATGCTAGCACCCGCGGACTCGAGTGCACTATAGAGAAAAACCGTAACGATAATGAGTGCACTAATATACGGCCTCTAACATAAGACTTAAAAAAAAACCCAATTTTAACGGATTTTAGACCAAAAACCCTAATTTAGCGGATTTTTAGACCAAAAAAAACCCATAATTTAGCTGATTTTAGACCAAAAACCCATAATTTTGCGGATTTAGACCAAAACCCATAATTAGCGGATTTAGACCAAAAAACCCATAATTTAGCGGATTTTAGACCAAAAATGCCTCCTAAATTTGGCATTTTTTGAAGTTGTTTAAAGAGGTCATATGAATAGTCAAATCAACTTGAAATTTGAGAAGATTACGAATCTGAAAAAGTACTGGTTTGAAGAGCTTCCAACGAAAATTTCCTTAAAGAGAAGTAACAATATAGGAGGGAGAAGTATAACGGAGTGGACGTAAAACGGAGGGGGAAGTATAAGGGAACGAAATAAGGGGAAAAAACGAAAGGAGGGGAAGAATTGAATTGAATTTTTTTTTCAAAACTTTTCCGGGTTTTTCTTTTTTTTTCGAAAAATTTTTAAGTTCTTTTTTCCAAAATTTTTCCAAGTGTCAAGGTAGAAATAATGGGCTCTTTGGCCTAGGGATGTGCCTCTCGTAATGGGTAGAAGTATGAAATTTCTCCCTACTAAAAAAAATAATAGTAATAGTAAGAATAATAGAAACCAGATTAACCCTCCATGTGGTTAATGCTTACAGTTGATATGAGGCGCTCCCGGGTACGAAGGGCGAACTCAACATCGGACAAATTTTTTTTTTTAATTTTCAGATTCTAGACCTCTTGGTGAGTACACCCATTAATTTTTATGTTGAGTTCGCCTTTTTCCCCTTTAAATACGTAAAAACCGATATGCGGCAAAGCTCTAACTGCGATATCTGAGCGGGTACGAAGGGCGAACTCCACATCCTAGTCCACAGCCCCCCTCCTTTTCCCATTCCAGGCATGACTTTATAAAGTGGCAATTTTTTTACACCAAAAATGCTTTAAAATATAAGAGTAATTGGTGAAAATCGGACTAACGGTTAATTGCAATCAATTCTTCGTCAAAAAACGAAGGGAGTTTACATTAACTTTTTTTTTTTTTAGGACGAAAATGATAGAAGTTATACGATACCCAACTAGCAAACTTCATACAAAAAAAAGTTCTCCAATCGACAATGACCGAAGTAAAAGTTGCTTAAAATTGAGTTTAGAATTGATTAAAAGCATAAAAACATAGGGTTTCCATTTAAAACAAAGTTGGTGTCGCTCTGGGACACCCTGTACATCAAAACCAAAATCTACCATATGGAGTCGATCCCCCGTCCAAAATAAGGGGGGTTTACATTTAATTTTTTTGTAGGACTTAATAGGTCCACTCTGAATAAAATTTTCCATTTTCACATCTCTGAAAAGTCGAACTATCCTGCCGGTACAAACTTCCATTATAACCGAATTTCGCTTTTACATTTTCTGTCTTTTAGTTTCTTTTGTGTCGAAAAGTTATCACAGTAGGCTTCTTACGATTATATCTCATTACGAGACTTTCGTTTGGGTGATAAGTCACATTGTCTTAGGTGACCCGAGATGAACACTCCATTTTTATATGAATTACGTACCAGAAAATAAAGAGGATTTAATTAGTAAAACATGATTTGTGATTTAATATGAATGAATTATTGACTTGGAAAGAATAAAGGGGACGTTTTTCAGGCGTGGCAGGAAATGATATTTTCAACTGTCTCACAGTAACAGGAATCAATATTACAGTAGTTTAATGAAGTTTAAAAACGTGATTCAATAGCATAAAAACAAACTTCAAAGAAATATTTTATCATTACAGATATTTGTTTCCTTTTGTCAGAGAATCGATAGAGGTAACCCAATTTTTAGAAGGCGAGAAACCCTTCCAACTATTCCTTTGTTGAGATCAAATAAAGATTTCATTCACGGCGAGATTAAAACGGGAGAATGAAGGCTTTATAACAAAAATTAAATTGAGCGTAAAGCACAACTCAACACGTCGGGCTAATTTTAAACGTTTTGTACTAAGGAAAGCATCCATCAAACCCTTTTTGACATTTTTCGAAAGGGGAAACAAAATATAAAGGGAAATATTTGTCTTTAGGTGGCTGACCTACAAAGAATAATGTCGCTCAATAAACTGAATTCAGAGAAATTAAAAGGTTACCAACCACCTGTAACCTCTTAAAAAAGGAATCAGAATGAACATGAAAAATTGTTTTTCAAATACAGAGATTATAAATAAAACAAGAGATTATTCAAAAAGATTGCATTATTCAACTGGGTCTCGTCATATTACTACGTTTTTTCTTCCAATCTTTAACTAAAAAGAGCGAATGACTCAGAGAAATCTCAAGTACCCTACTTAGAATTCGGAAGAATCCATTTGCAGATGAAACTCCGCGAATGGAAGCTTGGTATCCCACACTATGCGTAGCGTCATCATTTTTGTTCGCCCGTCATTGTGATGTATAACAGTGGTAACCGATAACTTTCAGGGATGAACTTATATAAGGAATTTAAGATTTTCCTTATTCTATATGGTACAACCCACTAATGCTTTTCAATTAGTCCGAGAATCGTTCGAGCTTTGGCATCGAATTCGCTGGACCGTTCCCAATTAAATGTAAGTAGTTATCCAACGGATGGAAAATGGGCCTTTTTTTTACTATTAAATCCATTATAATGGGTAGAGGTTCTAAATACAAACGATGACCCCGAAACGTGTAAAAAGGTTAAACGCGTGATAAGACGGGTTGATACATTTTGAGATGAGAGATGGAAAAAAGTGGTGAAGCGCGAATAGTTTCATTTTGTGGTAAGGCCTGGGGATATAAAAAACTTCATATTTCGATTTCAAGGTTTACCCATCCAAGAGTAAATTGGATAATAGGGAGGCGCCCGAAAAATAATTGATTGGACACCGTAGACAAACAGAACGAAAGTACTTGTTTGAAGAGCTTCCAACGAAAACTTCCTTAAAGAGAAGTAAATATATAGGAAGGGGAAGTAATGGAGGACAAGGGAGGGGGAAGTATATGAGGAGAAATATAACAGAGGGGAGTATAAGTCAGGGAAGTATAACAGGGGGAAGTACAACGGAGGAGGAAGTTTTTTTTTTTTTTTTCCGAAAAATTTTGCAACTTTGTTTTTTAAAATTTTCCAATTTTTTTTAATTTTCCGATTTTTTTTTTCAAAAAATTTTCCGGTTTACTTTTTTAAATTTGCGGTTTTTTTTTTCAAAAAATTTTCCTATTTTTTTCCAAAAATTTTCCGGTTTTCTTTTTAAATTTGCGGTTTTTTTTTTCGAAAATTTCCAAGTGTCAAGGTAAAATAATGGCTCTTTGGCCTACGGATGTGCCTCTCGTAATGGGTAGAAGTATGAAATTTCTCCCTACTAAAAAAAATAATAATTAAAAAGAGGGCAATTTTTTTACACCAAAAATTCTTAAAAAATATAAGTTAATTGGTGAAAATTTGGTGAAAATCGGAATTGTTCGGCCGCAGCGAATTTTTTTAAAATTTCAAACAGACATATCTCCACCATTTTTTCGAAATTCAAAAATCGCCCTCGTTACATTCTTCTTCACCGGCTAAAGAAATTGTGAGAAATTTGGTGAAAATCGGATGAAAACTGTGGCCGTAAAGTTTTCCGGAAAAAAATGCGACGGCCGGCCGGAACCACAGACAAAGTTGAGATCGGTGTAGATCCATATTCAAATTGACCCTCCGAGGTCTGGAAGACCCTCCCCGAAAAACCCGACGTGGAAGTATCACAACTTCTTTAAGTTAAAAACATCCAAAAAACTTTAATTAATAATTTTTAAAAACCCTTGCAGAACTTAGTAGGTCAGTTATTCGATGCTGGACCCTCCCACGACCTCGACCCCCAACCCTTTTAGCTAAACCCCAATTTTTTTCCAATCCTCTTCTACAAAATAATGAAGTCTGCCCCATATAAACAAACTTTAGCGTGTCTAACTAGAGCGGAAGTGACCGCTTCGCACAAAAACGCGAGTATCGATCAACTAAGGTTTGAATGACAAAATTTTTGAGTAACCTATTTTCACTTTTTTTCTATTTTGTTGTTGGGAAGGGATGTCATCGATTTGCACGCGAAGGAGGCGCCACTTTAAGTATTAACCTCATCCCTTTCTAGAAATAAAACGAAAGGGATTTAGATTCTTAACAGACGTAAAACCGATAGGAAACTCGTGAAAATCTCGGTTGCGCAACCGTGAAAATCGGAAATTGGACCCGAGGAAAAGTGAAAGCACCATAATTTCATCCATATACTTCCTGTATTTACAATAAAGAATTTACCAACATTTAGAATGAGATCATTGATGGTCTCTTCTCTCTTCGAAACCTACACTTTCCGTGTAGGTGTCACGATATTACCTAACAAGTATACTTAATCTAAAAGAGCCTACGCTTTACCGCGCCCCTAGAACCGGAGTTTTCCTTTTTTTTCATGCTTTTCATATTCTATCCACGCAAATTAGCTTGTACCTTATAAACGAACACTTTCGATATTCTAGTTTGACAGCTTTCTTGATCGATTTTCACTTTTTAAAAACGACAGAAAAAACGTGGGAAGGTAATAAAATAAAATTTAAAACTTAAAAACAAAATTTTTGACTTTGACCTAAAAAAAGCAAAAAGGAAATCCAAGGACTATCCAACGCCAACTCGGCAGACAATATTCGGACTTTTCTTTCAAGGTCTGGAATTTGTAAAATCGACGAAGAAATCCGATATTTGCCGGTTGGTTAGACCGGACAGTTTTTTCCTGGGCGCATAATTACAGGAATGAGAAGAAATCGGAGGTTCTTGAACCGCGGAGGAGTCGTAAAAAATGTAAATGCCATGTCCTAAAAATAGCCGCTGTGGCGTAAGTTGGCCAGCTTGGTGCATTAGATTTGATCAAGATAGGGGTGCCACATGCGATCATTCGCCATATGTTGATGCGCAACAACGCCATATGACTCCTTTGCACAACTGCATAGAAAGGAAAATTTTAATAGAATCTAGGGTAATTAAAATCTGAATTGACCACTAGGGCGTTAGGAAAATTACATCAAGAGCATCGTGGAAATAACGCGATTGTCTAACCCAAGCGTTTGATAGTCTACCGCCCTAGATACCCAAGTCCCACGCGATCCCTCAACCTCTTTTAACGTTAGGTCACCGGGGAAGGTTTCGCAAAACTGTCAACGGAGGCTTTCGCCTAAAAAAGCGCCCAGTCACGAACACATGTAGGAAGGCCCTGTAAGGGAGACTTTTCCGGCGACAGAAAGGAAAAAACAAGGACGACAATGCAGGAAGACCATATTAGAAGTTTCCTCTATAGAGATTTTCGAACTGGTTTTCATGCTTTCCTATAACAAAACGGTGTACGACTGTCCTTCATCATTTGTCACTTGAAATGAGGACATCCTAGTAAGTTTTAATAAAATAAGCAATCCAAAAGTTTCCAACACTGCCAATCCGTATTACGGAAAAACAAACTGGAAAGAACTTTTTTGTGTCAAAACTTTGAAAAATTGTGCATAAATAGTGATGAGAAGGCCAAATGGTTGACCTAAAATACAAAGCGAAATCGCAGATGTCGAAATTTCAAGGAGCACAGACATTAAAGCGTTTAATCTCTATGGAGAAAGTTTTAAAAAAAATTCTTTTCATAGCCAATAAATTGAATACGTCTTCGACACTACCCCAAAAACTTTCTAAAAAACTCCGATTTTCACTCTTTTTTTGTCTCCTCATGTTTAAAACACAATAAACACATCCATAAATCAACAGAGAAATCTTCAGGGACTTGTTTACTAAATCTGAAAGTCGGTCGATAATAATTGACACGAAAGAAAAGTACGGCCTTGAGCTGAGGAGGAAGAATGTCCGTGGGTGAAAGCGTAGGCATACCACCACCTGCCGATACTGTTTTTTAATTTTTACACCGAAAATCAATATCAACAATAAAAACCATTTTTCACACATAAACTTTTATTTTTATATGTGACAAACCGAAGCGAGATGAGTAGTGCGCACTGGAAAGGTTTCTTTTCCTTGTTAACTTCTAGTTCGTACAAAGCAAGATTGAGCATCTCCCTATTTGTAAGAAAATGAAAGAAAACATCTTACAGTGGTAAAACACAAGAAACGTAAATAAAACACCTGCGACAGCTGCGTGCGATAAAGGTCTTCAGGTCGAGGTTGAATTAAAATTTTGTTCTCTAGCGAATTCAATTGGATAAATACTAGAACTTAAGTGTTGTCCTTTCAAGCAAGAACGCAGACTTTGAGCTAGAACGGTTTAAAATAAGACTTCAAAGATGATTTTAAGTTTAGCTTTTAAAAACTGGTTTTTGAATTATGTAGATAAAAAGGTCACAAAAAAGGGAGGTTTCCAAAAAGCTAGTTGTCCGTGAAAGGCCAGGGTTTTCAGGACTGCGCGTATCGGAGAAAGTAGAAATGCTTCTCTCCCTCAGGCGTCTAAGAAAAGAAGGTGGATTTGAAGTCCTCGCTAATTAGTAAACATTCCCATACTTTTAATAGGTTTAACCGAAAGTTAATTAAAAATTCCCAAACTTATCTTTCCGAACGATCGAAATGCGCAGAGAAACGTGGATTCGAACCTTTGCATGTACGGATCCAGTCAAATGAATTGTAATTTACATCCTACGCTTTGCCTCCGCCTGCACATTTGAATTCGAAATTTTGCTACGCAAAACGAGCGGCTTTTAAAATTATTGTTTATTAACAAATTTGACTTTGAAACCTTGAGATCGCATTTTGCAATATTGAGGTCAACGAACTAAAGTACTGGTTTGAAGAGCTTCCAACGAAAACTTCCTTAAAGAGAAGTAACATAGGAGGGGGAAGTATAACGGAGGGGACGTACAACGGAGAGGTAAGTATATGGAGGGGATATAAGGGAACGAAAGTATAACGAACGGAGGGAAAGTATAAGGAGGGGAAGTATAAGGAGGAGAATTATAAGGAGAGGAAGTTTTTTTTTTTTTTTTTTTTTTTAATTTTCCGCGTTTTTTTTTTTTTTTTCCGAAATTTTTAAATTTGCGCTTTTTTAACTTTTTTTTTGAAAAATTTTTTTAAGTTTTTTTTCGAAAATTTTTCAAGTGTCAAGGTAGAAATAATGGGCTTTTTGGCCTAGAGTGCCTCTCGTAATGGGTAGAAGTATAAATTTCTCCCTACTAAGAAAAATTAATAATTAAAAGTGGCAATTTTTTTACACCAAAATTCGTAAAAATATAAGGAGTAATTGGTGAGAAGTTAAAAATTGAATTATTAAATGATTCTAGCGCACAAAATCATTAAGCCTGTAGATTATTAAAGTAGGACGAAGGGTAGAGGACAAAGATCAAGGGATCTAATGGAATGATGCTTTATTGCCTCATAATCATAAATCATAGTGCATCCAGATACCTCGTGAACGGCTCGAACGTCTTTCCCCTCTTGATTGGTTGACAACCATGAGAGATGTGGATAACGACCATTGAGAAGAAAATCGTTCACATCGAAATATCTGGAAGCATTGCCATCTAAACTTCTTTAGATAATTAGACCCATTCGTACAACTGCAACTCTGATTTTTTGGTAGTTACTATGCAAACGTGAGCTTAGCCATCGGAAAGCGACACAATCAGACTTTCTTTATATTGAGACTTGTATACTATAAAAACTTCATTTCCGTACTAAACTTGAGAATGAATTGCCAACTAAGAAAATTTTGACCCTAAGGAGCCACAAAATAAATAGTCCAGAACGTCTGCATCTAAATTTAAACTCCAGGGGTCTCAAATCGAAATTGAAGAGGTAATCTTCTGGCCTTTACAGATTTACGGTCTGTCTAGGTCTGAAATATATTTAGAGGTTAGTGAATGAACTCGAGATCCGGCCAGGGAACCTACCCGGTAGCAGAACTTTATCATATCGGCGAGTTTATTTTACAAGGTGCGGTTGATATTCGAAAATTTCCGATGAACGGATTAATGAACTTTCGCCACGCCCGACGACAAACATAAATGAGGTTTGGGAAAGTTCTATGTTGAGCGTCTTCAGAACATAGCTCTCGAACTTTCCAACTAAATAAATTGAAGTTTTTAACCTTCAGGAGATATTCCTTATATTCAGTTGGAAGAAAATATGGAGAAAAAAATTATCTTCCAGACAGAAAAGGAGAGATTTTTACAATCTTATCTTCTTTTTACCCTCGCGCAACCGGTGTTCTTTTCTCCAAATTAAAAAAATTCAAACACAGTCACCTTTATTACAAACAGATGAGCTAGCGCACTAAAATCGATAAGCCGCTTCCGCATATTTGCACTATCACTGTAATTAATTTTACCTAATTAGCGCATAATATACACCATTTCTGCATTATCACTTTAATCCAAGGACTAAGTAAATAAGGACGGAAAATAAGGAAAACGCGAAAAAAACTCACCGGTGATATAATATCAGCCGGATCCGACGGTTTATCCTCGATGAGCCTTGGTGTTGGTGACTGAAGGATGGTCGTTAGCCTTAAAACCATGATGACCACTTAAAACCATAACAAAAACCCGAAATTTTCCCGTCTTTTTTTTCCTCTACTAAAGAAATAGAACTGAAAAAAAAACTTATTTACACGGGGAGAGAACAAGTAGGGCGTCGGGATGCTGAGATGGAACTGACACAACGTTTCCTCCTACCTTTCCGTCTCTTGTATCTCCCCTCCTTCCTTAATGGTCAGCAAACGTTGAAGGTCAAGAAAGTCAATCTTTAATTTCCTCTCACTTCATTTCTACTTCTGCGTTTTCGGGACAAAATTATTTTGACATTTTCTGCAACCCAAGACGTCGATTTGAATAAAAACATCAAGCAAACTACTGCTGTAAAAACTCAATTGATTCTCACAAATCATGTTTAGACATGATTTTTTTTAAACGAAATTTTCAAATCTTAAAACCCCAAAAATTGCAAAATAGATTGGCAACACAATTTATTCCAATACCACTTTCAATAGGTATAGATTCCATTTGAGCAACTTCAACCTTGAGCCAAATTTCAAAATTTTTTGAGGATTAATGATAAGAATTAATTAATTAAGGGCTGCTTAATTAATTTTCCTTCTGTAAAGATCTACAGCCACCATCCAAATTGAACAAAGAATTAATGAAAATCTAAAACTTAGCAGTCTAGGACAGTTTAGACTCTAGTAGATAGGAATTAAGTCTTCCAAGAATCCTTTATCCACCAGCAGCAGCACCAGTTGAACCTTATCACAGAATTGTGCAAAATTTTATCTTTCAATGATTACGGGTTTAATCAGCAATCCAATAATTGGGTTATCATACTACAGGTTAGGACATAGAATCCTTTCATCAATCAGCAATAGACACTTTGCCCCAAGAGGTAGAGCAGCAGAAGATTTTAGGTACAAGAATATCGAATGACCCTGAAATGACAGATCTCCTCGCCACGTTTTGCCAAGGCGAAGAAAGCAGTCCAGAGACATGCAGTCAAGCCACCTGCAGTAGGTAATATCTAAGAATTAAGCACTTGGTTACAAATTTGGTGTGGTTTCACGAACTCCTAGCACCAAAGCTCAAGGCTTGAGTCTGGCTTTCGCATACTTTTAGGCCTGTTTTATACGGGGAGGGAAAAGTCTCTCGCCCCTGAAAGCCGAACGTCTCCAGATATCACAGCTTTCACACGAGGGACTAAAACTCTCTCGCTCCCATCCTCAAATTTGCTTGAATTCACGGGTTTAATCAGCAATCCATAATGGGTTGCTTGAATTCACGGTTTTAATCAGCAATCCAATAATTGGGTTGCTTGAATTCACGGGTTTAATCAGCAATCCAATAATTGGGTTTAACATACAACAGGATAGGACATAGAATCCTTTCATCAATCAGCAATGATGACACTTTGCCCCACGAGGTAGAAGTAGCAGAAGATCAAAAGGTACAATTTATCGAATGACCTTGAAATGACAGTTCTCGCCACGTTTTGCCTAGGCGAAGAAAGCAGCCAGAGACATGCAGTGGCCAAGCCACCTGCAGTCGGTAATATATAATTAAGCGCTTGATTACAAATTTGGTGCGGTTTCACGAACTCCTAGCACCGAAGCACAGGAGGGTTCGGGTCAAGCTTTCGCAATCTTTCAGACCTGTATCATACGGGGAAAGAAAAAGTCTCTCGCCCCTGAAAGCCGAACGTCTCCAGATAACACAGCTTTTGCACGAGGGACTAAAAACTCTCTGCTCCCATCCACTATTTTGCTTGAATTCAGAAAGCGATTGGATGTGAGGAGCAAGGAGCAAAAATGTCTCTTCGGCATGAAATCCCTTGGAATCCTACAGTTTTGACCCTCAGGAGCGAGACTTTTAGCGAAAAGTCTCTCGCTTCAAGTGGGGACCCCCACTTGAAATGAGAATTGGACAGATTATTAGAGGATGAAGGAGTACTCTAAGGAGATTAACGCACTGATAGGACTACACTGCCTCAAGGACCAAAAATGGTATACCAAAGAATCTAGATTATAGACCAAAGTTGATAAGTCGGCGAAAGGCCTACAAACTGGCCAGGGGGTCCAAGGCAGGATATGGCGCTATGGCCTATGCTGGGAGCATTGACAACCATTAGAACAAGAATCTTCTGTTTCTGACAGGGGATTCTTTTACTGATCTTCTCAGCCATTCAAATGTTTTCTTGGTATAAATCAATGAGAAAATACCTGTCGAGCCGCTAACGTTTCGTTTTCTTGGTAGTTCTTTCCGTCCAACTCCATTATTGTTTCCTCTTCATCCGTATCTCCTTTGGTTTCTTCTTATAAATATACGCGAAACGCGTTCCACATTAAAGGCCTTCAATTTAAATCTCATAATTTGACAAACAAACTCCCCTTTTTTATTCAAAAAAAGGAGGTCGGTTTGAACATTCACGATTTACGTACGAGGTTATATCGAACGTTTAACTTGACGAGTAGAAAAGAAAAAAATTAATAAATTGAAAAGCGAACAATACTGTAATGAGTCAATAAAACCTTTTTCTAATTGGAAAAAGAACACTTGAAATGTTTTAGTGAAAACGTGAAATCGAGGATGGTCGTTTCCCTTGTTTGTTACGTCGTAGCACCGAGCAAATGTCACATTCACAGAACGAGCGATTACATTTTTTTCAATAACAGACACGAAAAAGGCCTTTTTACGAACACTTTTTGAACTTTTTCGATAAAAATCGTCCTCCGGCATTACTGTCCCATCTTCACTTCTTTCTTTTTTTTTCGCCCAGGCCTGGAGGTGGTTGAAAGAGGAAGCACGGATGTTGGGCGAGAAACCTGGGACGTGATGACGTAAGAATGAGAGCACTAGCGTAACGAAGCTTCATAGAAGATAAATACCCGCGAATTTTAAAATGGGGGCGACAATAGTAGGCACTAAAGAACCGCCTTTTCTCACTTACTGCCTGTCCCTAAGCCATAGGCTTTTACCAGGCACTGAAGAACCATTAAAAATACTCGAACGGTCGAGGCTAATAGGGTTCCTAACTCAATCGCTCCCTAAACTTTTTAGCAAGCAGACCCCCATTACTTTTCAAATTGTTTGGCTGACCCCATTTTCCTTTTGCAGTTTGAACGCCTCAAGAATTAAGAAGTTTAGCTCATTTTTTTAGCGACGTCACCAGATTTGGAGAATAAAACCGAAGAAAAATCCTGTATGGGTTTTCTTTTTCAAAAACCGTGGAAAACCCTAAGAATCCTTAAAAAAAAAAAAAAAAAAAAAAAAAAAAAAAAAAAAAAAAAATCCAGCGAAAATAGAGGTTTTTTAGTCAAACAACCGGGGAAATATTTCAGAAATGCTATATAATAGGGTTAGTATACAGGAGGGGGAAGTATAAGGGAGGGGGAAGTACAAATGAGGGGGAAATTTAAGAGGGGAAGTATAACGGAGAGGAAGTATAATTTTAAGTTTGTTATTTCTAGGGGAAATACTTCTGAAAATCCTGTATAAATGGGCTTTCTTTTTCAAAAACCTTGGAAAACCCTATAAATCCTTTTAAACAATTTTGTTTGTGTTGAAACCTAGGGAAACTCACAAAATTCAGTGAAATGGAGGTTTTTTAGTCAACAAGGAAATACTACTGAAAATCCTGTATAAATAGGGTTAGTATAAAGGAGGGAGAAGTATAAGGGAGGGGAAGTACAAATGAGGGAATATAAAGAGGGGATATAACGGAGGAGAAGTATAATTTTAAGTTTGTTATTTTCTCGGGGAAATGCTTCTGGAAATCCTGTATAAATGGGTTTTCTTTTTCAAAACCGTGGAAAACCCTATAAATCCTTTAAAAAATTTTTTGTGTTGAAACCTAGGAAAAATCACAAAATTCAGTGAAAATTGGGTTTTTTTAGTCAAACAACCAGGGAAATACTTCTGAAATCCTGTAAATAGGGTTAGTATAAAGGGGGTGAAGTACAAATGAGGAGGATTATAAGGAGGGGAAGTATTAAAGAGGGGAAGTATAAGGGGGGTGAAGTATAATTTTAAATTTGTGATTTTCTCGGGGAACTTCTGAAAATCCTGTAAATAGGGTTTCTTTGTCAAAAACAGAGGAAAACCCCGAGAATCCCATTAAAAAGTACTACGTACATAGTTTGAAGCATCCAACGAAACTTCCTCAAAGAGAAGAAAAATATAGGAGGGAAAGTATTAAGAGCAGAAGTATAACGAGGGGAAGTATAAGGAGGGGGAAGTACAAAGGAGGGGGAAGTATAATTTCAAGTTTGTTATTTTTTTTTTAATTTTTGGTAAATTACAGAGGAAAACTGACTAAATTCAGTAAAGATGGGGTTTTTCTGTCTAAACACCAAGGAAAACTCCTTACGATCTTCTAAAAATAATGTTTTTCTCTATCAAAAAAAAAAAAAAAAAAAAAAATCCTATAAAATGGGGGTTTTGTGATGACGCCCAGACTCCTCTAAAATACTAAATGTGGGAAATATGTTATTTTTTGAAGATTTGGCAGCACACCGAGAGTCATAGGGAACCCCCGAACAATAGGAATGTAAAATGAATAAGTAGAAACTAGATAAAACCAAGGTAGTTTAATTTATTACCTATAAGATTTGCAATTTATAAATTTTTTACAATAATTTTTGAATATCAGATCTATCACACAATAAAAGGCACTTTATTTGAAGCATTTAAATTGTCAGCAAGGGCGCCGGCAGGATTTTATTAAGGGGGTGCAGAAAGATTGTTTCCACCGAGAAAACAGTTTATTTGATAATAATATAAGTCTAAATAAATATTACGAATCTAGAAAGATCTCGACATTTTTTATTATCAAAAAACCATTTTTTCTCGAGAAAAAAATTTTTTTTCAAAAGCCAGGGGGGTGCATGTGCACCTCCTTGCACCCCCCCTCCCGGCGCCCATGATTGTCAGGCAGTATTAAAGTAGATAAAGGCTATCACAGAAAAATATCGTTAAAAAACAAAATACATAAAAAATGGCACAGAATTTAAAGAGATTACAAATAAAAAAAGCGTTTTAACTATTTAGATTCAAGTCTGAGATTCAGTCAAAAAGGCTAATGGCAACCGCAACTTTTGACGACCATATTTTTGTATTTTTTCAACAAAACGTTGGAGTCGTCGACGTAATATAAGACGGATATCGGCTCAGTTTGGTGGGAGCGCAGCACGGTTTCGGTACCTGAAGCGGATTCATGAATGGACGAGAGTTTGAACGATCGCATGGTTAGTGGCGTTTCATGTGAGCGTTTAGCGGGAAATTGCACTCACCGCTACAATAAAACGCACCATAGCCATCCGGAGCAATAATCCAATCCTTAAAAAAATGTCATTCCAAATTCTATATTTTTTCTTTTCTTCCTTACCTGCCACTCTAAATCTCGAAAGCTAACATAAAGTCTGAATTTGACAACTTCGTTGATTATGCTGCCACATTGGAGCTTCTAAAAAATGGAAAAGTTTAAATTTTAAACATTAATTAAGAAAATACCTAATAAAGGACTTCGAATGTAAGGATTTTCAGAATGTTCGGCTTTCTTCCTTCGATTTTTCGCTTGCCTTCGCACCCTGGGCTTGCTTTCTTCTCTCCTCTCAAAAATGCCGCCATAAAGGCTGCTTGTCAATTTCATTTTGTTCTTTATTGCTTGGTAATGTCGTTATACCAAGATGTTCCGCTCGAACATAGCGATCTGTTAATAAAAAACATCAAAAATTTTAAAAAGAAATTTTTTTTCCGCAGAAAAATCGGTTCTAGGTGAAGGAGGGGAATGTTTGCTGTGGGTAGAGTTGGGCGTTTTTGTATCGTAAAAATTATCGTAAATTCGTAAACACGAATATAAATACGTTTGTATTTACAAATTAAATACGAATAAATTCGTATTCACAATACAAATACATTTGTAAATACATATTTTTATTCGTATTCCTTTGTAAACATCTATTCTAGAGAAAATACTCGTATTTCCTCAGTAACTACACATAATTAAGAGTGAAAATTCATATTAACTCAGTAAATGCACTGACCCGTAAATACGAATATTTGAGATTAAATATTCATATTTCCTCAGTAAATATTTAAGAGGGTATATTTGTATTTCCAAATTAAATACGAAATTCACTGCTAATTACATGTATTCACAAAAGAAATGTGAATATTCATAATAATTATCAAAAATTCGTAAACATGAATATAAATACGTTTGTATTTACAAATTAATACGACTATTTATGATACGAATACGAATAAATTTGTAAATACATATATTTTTATTCGTATTTCCTTTGTAATACATCTATTCTAGAGAAAATACTCGTATTTCCTCAGTAACTACACATAATTAAGAGTGAAAATTCATATTAACTCAGTAAATGCACTGACCCTTCGTAAATACGACTATTTGAGATTAAATATTCATATTTCCTCAGAAATACATTTTTTTAAGAGTGAATAATTGTATTTCCAAATTAAATACGAAATTCACTGCTAATTACATGTATTTACAAAAGAAATATGAATATTCACTATTAAATGTGCATTCACTTTTAAATATTTAGAATAAATACTTCGTATTATAATAGTAAATACGAATATTAACAATTAAATAGTTGCATGTATTTACTGAGTAAACGATTATGTATTTACTATTTAATACGTGTATTCACTGTTAATATTTAGAATAAGAAGATATTCGTATACTAATACAATATATTCGTATTATATTGGTAAATACGAATATTTACAATTAATAGTTGTATTTACTGAGAAACTTCGAATATTCACTCTTAAATACGTTTATTCACAGTAAATATTAGAAATACAAATACAAATATGAATATATTCTTATTTGTCCTGTAAATACAAACTATTTATATTTATATACTATGTTTTACAATATTATAATGAGTTGAATATATCCGTATTCATAAATATTCATACTGACAGAATATGATGCATAAATCGTATTCAGAAATACATATTCGTATTCATAAATATTCATAAATAGAATATTTATGAATACGAATACGCCCAACTCTGGCTGTGGGGTATCAACAAGCCAAAATAAGAAAAATACTAACCAGGTGAATTTGCAGGAGTTATTCTTAAATAAGTCCTTTATTGGACTCAGGGAAGACAACCCAGTTGGTAAATGCGCTAGTAACGTTGAACAATAGCCATCCTTCATGGTCATACGTCGTATTTACAGAATCAACAAACTCAGAAACTTTCTCTAAAAAGAAGACAATAAAACATAAAATAGCAAAAGAAACTTACCCTTCTTTTTCGGAGAGAACCATGAATATTGAAACTGTATAAGTTATCGTCGGTCAACGAAAAATTGTAACTTTGGTACAATCTAAGTTCGGCGCCCATTACCGTCTGGCTTGGCGATGCCTCCGAAACGTCGAACCACAACATTTTACCTTTTCATGTCTCAGACTGGGCATATCTCTCTAAAAAAATGTAGAATGAAAACTTGTGATGTTAGAATAGTACCTCTGCTGGTAAAACTCATGATGACGTCGCTTTCATCGATGGCATGAAGGTCGTTGTCGCTGATGGAAAATTCGCTTTTGTTCGCATCGTTTTTCGAATCGAGGAGCGATTTATAAACGTCCATAAGGAACATCGAAGCTGAACCTTTGTCGACTTTTTTGTTTACTCTTGGACGATCAGGGAGACCGAGTAAATTCAATATTTCATGCTGGACTTCACGTTTCTCCTGCCTCGTGAGTACCCTTTGGATAAGAGTCTGGTCAAGTCCATTGTCGACGTAAATACCTGAAAGTCTGGCGAACGTCAAAGCTAAGCTTTGCGTAAGGACGAAAACAAAGACGATTCTGAAGTTCATTTTCAATATTTACATGATTTATATAAAAATTAAAACGAAAGAACAAACGCGAACAAGAAATTGAGTCTTCAGTAACAAAACAGGAAGCGTCAAACAAATCGAATCGAGTTTCCGGATCGATTCGAGAATTCCAAACGCTCGGGTGGTCCGTGAGACTCCAAGGTCGTTTCTAATTTAAGTTTAAAACCAACATCAGGTATATTTTCAGGTAAAAAGGAAAGAAAATGACCTCTTTAATCCTTGTTTACGAGACCGTTAAAAAAACAATGGTAGCACGTGTATGGAACCTGAAGATCTCCTGCAGCGGGAAAGCTTCCTTTTCAAAGATTTCCTAAAGATTTGACTCCGCATTGATAGATTATCTTAGCCCTAATCAGCAAGAGCTATAGTAGGCGCTATCTATGGCTGCATCATTACAGCTAGAGCAACCGCTGTAGGCTCTACGAAACTTGCTTAACTTTTGAGCAATTCTTTTCCATTGGGCATATTTAGATAGGTTCCTTCTAGCCATCGATTTCTAGGAACGCCTAATTATTCCCTAAAGCGTGAGGGGAAAAATTTCTGCTCCTCACCAGTTTTTTTTCAATTCTACTTTGTAAGCGCTGCTTTAAAAGTTGGAGTGCAACATTTATTATTAAAGCTTTGATCTTTTTCATGTAGAAATAAATAAAATATTCAGTTATAAAAACAACCAGGATCAGCAGTTTTCGAGGGAAGATGCAAACTGCTGACTCAACGTCCCTTGTCTAAGAAGAGAGAAGAATAATAGAATAAAGGCGCTATGATGACTCGATTTTTCTAAAGCCAGTGGTGAGCCTGCCCCCCGTGGGGCACTACTCGCGCAGTGCTTAGATTTTATGAATTTTTCCTCTATAAAAGTAAGCTTAAATTTATAAAAAAAAATGAGTGATTCATTGGCCGAAGTCTCCGAATCTACTAAGAAGACAAAGGCTTGGAGACTCCAGAAGAACATGGTTCCTTGAAACTGATGAAAGTGATGAAGATCTACCGCAAATCTAAAATCTAAAGAAATGTCAAGGAAACAACGTTTATGGATATACAGGGTGTCCCAAACAGAACCTAACTTCGTTATTTCAAATGAAACCCTATTTTTATTTCAGATTCGTAATCTACGCAAAATTTCAAGTTAATTTGACTATTCATATGACCATTTCGACATCTTTAAAAATGTCAATTTTAGCGTTTTTTTGCGCTAAAATCCGTTAAAAATGACGTAAGAGACTCATTTTTTTTGTTTCACTCCCCCCCCCCCCCCCCCGAAGATTCCAACTGTCACAAATTAAAGCATCTTCGCATTCTGCATCACGAGATTTCGTCGCTAACGGCCTATTTTCAAGTTAGAACCCAAATTTCAAATTTCTTACTTCAGAAAAAAAAATTTGCGATTTGTTACGGAATTTTAATTTTTGATGGACAACACAAAAGACGCTGTAGCTCTTTCAAATTTGTGGTCCGAAGAAACATTCCTTTCAACAACCGCAAATTCTTTTTCTGACTAAAGTTTGGGTTCTAACTTGAAAAAAGGCCGTTAGTGACGATATCTCGTGATGCAGAATGCGAAGATGCTCGAATTTGTGACAGTTGGAATCTTCGGGGGAAAAAAATAAGTGGAATTAAAAAATGAGTCTCTTAGGTCGATTTTAACGGATTTTAGCGCAAAAAACGCTAAAATTTGACATTTTTAAAGTTGTCGAAAATAGTCATATGAATAATCAAATCAACTTGAAATTTTGCGTAGATTACGAATCTGAAATAAAAATAGGGGTTCTAATTTGAAAACGAAGTTACGTTCTGTTGGGGGCACCCTGTATATCCAAACGCATTTTAAACTACACCATCAAATTCTTTGATTAAATTGGGGGGTTTACATTTATTTTTTTTCATAAATCCACTTTTTAACGCTCCCTCTGTTGCCATGTCTCCGGACACCCCGTATACCATCAATGGTCCATCCACGGCAATAGAGAGACAGCATGCACAATATCCATTTTTAGGATTAGCTGTTCCTTCGCTCTTTGATATCTGGGAACCCCCAAAGCCATTCAGTGTAACCGTCAAGGCATAGATAAGCCACATGCCTTTTCATTGGTGGGTACACAACATACGATCAAAATTATCATCAGAGTCAAATACATCATACAACACAACTTCTTTTTTTCTAAATTTAGTGGTGATGATCCATCCCATAATGATGACCCACGACGAACACGAACACAGCGATGTAACAACAATAACAAGGTACATATTTACACTCTCTCAACATACAAACACCGAACGAGAATAGCTTCCGGCACGTCTTGATCGCCCATCGACGGCGCCAGCAATTCTTTCTTTTCAGCAGTTCCGCACCTCTTCGACCCGCTGAATTGATGGAACTTTCGACCTCGAACGAACTTCTCGACATCTGCGACACTCACAGCGACAGTTCGCGTTCCAGCATCCGCATCTTCGACATCATCGACACACAGCACCTCAGACCTTCACCCTTCTTTTTCCGTAGGGGGTGATGTGGGTACACAACATATGATCAAAATTATCATCAGAGTCAAATACATCATGCACTTCTTTCTTTCGTGATGATCCACCCACACATTACAGCGTGATTTTATTTGAAAAGAAGCGCAAATTTCGGTTTGTCCGGTGCTGTCCTCTACAAATACAACAGATGCAAAAAAAGCAAGAGCGGCGATTCCGAAGCGATCTGACGGCCACCTCCTGAACAAACGCGTACTGACAGACAAGTCATCTGTGAAAATTTGACGTCGTTGTTTTGTCCCGATTCCTACGCAAATCGGGTTCCGCAAATCGTCCGTCGGAAGCCATTTAAAAAGTGATCGAAAACGTATTCAAAAGAAATCATTTTGCGCATAACGTTCATTCCACTAAGCAAACATGACTATCGTTACAAAGCCATTGAGCGAAAAGAAGAATGAGAGCAATGTCGAAGACGGAATCAAAGTCGATATCGTCAGCGTAAGTTATAACTTTTTTTTGCATTCACAGTTCAAATCAAATGAAACCCCTCATTAAATTTCGTTTCAATCAATCAACTCATCCTGTTATTTTCACTGCCCTTCACTTAACGTCCGAATTTATTGCGCAATTTATTCCCAAGTTAATTAAGAAGCTCTTTCCAGATGCAGAACCAATTCCTTTTTGGCCATTTTCATCAAACTTTGAATTAATGAAAAAAAATAAAGAAAAAAACAATTTTAGTTCTTTTTAATATTACATATTATCAATATCTTTACACAGGTTTCATATCGTTTAATCTACGTATTTTCTAAATTAGGAAGAAGGCATTTGGTTGTATGTTGAAAGAATATGTGCTTTTTTGGCTTTTTCTAAAACAGGAGATTTGCCAAATTCTTTTTTGATCCAGGCTCTTAAGAAGCTTGGTGTTCCAATGCTACCAGTACTATGCCAAACGCTGCAGCACTATGCAAAACGCTTCCAGTACTATGCCAAAACACTGCCATTACTATGCCAAAACGCTACCAGTACTGTCCAAAACGCTACCAGTACTTTGCCAAAACGCTACCAGTACTTGCCAAAACGCTACCAGTACTATGCCAAAACGCTACAGTATTATGCCAAAACGCTACCAGTACTATGCCAAAACGCTACCAGTACTATACCAAATGCTGCCAGTACTTTGACAATGATACCAGTACCAAAATACCAGTACTATGCCAAAACGCCCAGTACTAACAAACTATCAGTCCTGCAAATGCTACCAGTACTATGCCAAAATGCTACCAGTAAATGCAAATGCTAAGTACTATGCCAAATGCTACCAGTAAATGCCAAACGCTTGCATACTAGCCAAAAACAGCTTTGCCAAATGCGCCAGTACTTTGACAAATGTATCAGTCTATGCCAAACTACCAGTACTATGCCAAATGCTACAGTACTATGTCAACTGCAGTACTTAATGCTACCAGTACTATGCCAAATGCTTGCAGTACTTGACAAAAGCTACCAGTTTGCAAATGCGCCAGCAATTTGACAAATGCTACAGTACTATGCCAAATGTCAGTACTATCCAAACGCTACCAGTACTATGCCAAAACGTCCCAGTACTACCAAATGCCGTAACAAATGATACCAGTACTTGCCAATGCTACCAGTACTATGCCAAGCTGCCATCCCTTTGACAAATGATACCAGTACTTGAAAAATGACCAGTACTTGCCAAATGCGCCAGTATGACAAATGCTACAGTACTATGCCAAATGCTACAGTACATGCCAAATGTTGCAGTACTATGCCAAAGCTACCAGCCTTTGCCAAATGCGCCAGTACTTTGCAAATGCTATCAGTACTATGCCAAATGCTACCAGTACTATGCCAAAATGCTACCAGTACTATGCAAATGCTACCAGTACAATGCCAAATGCTGCAGTACTATGACAAAAGCTACCAGCCTTTGCCAAATGCGCCAGTACTTTGACAAATGCTATCAGTCCTATGCCAAATGTTGCAGTACTATTCCAAATGCTCAGTACTTGCCAAATGCTACCAGTACTATGCCAAAATGTACCAGTACTGCCGAAATGCTACCAGTACTATACCGAAATGCTACCAGGACTATGCCAAATGCTGCTAGTGTCAAACATAACTACTAGTACTATCTCAAATTAATATTAGTAACGTCAAATGCTACCAATAATCTTCAAATGCTACGAGCACTATGGTAGATGCTACTGGTACTACTTATGGTTAGGGAGTTAACACTTTTTTTTTTTTGTTTAAAGAATAAAACCATAAGTAATAAAGATCTGTCCCAGTATTATCTAAGATTATTAAATCATAAATGTTTCTCTTTTTTATCATCATTTTTAGTGGTTGATATGGATTTTATCATTTTCCTTCCCAGGCGTTTTCACATCATCACGTTTTGTTGATAAAACACACTGGAAACAATATTTTTAGAGTTTACTTTTGATTACAAGTTTCCTCTAAATTTCTGCAGAATTTGTCAAGAAATGAAAAAAGAAATCTACTTAAAATAAAACTTAAGTATATGAAGGGTCTTTCTTAGCTACATAATTGATTGAAAAGTTTGATTGTTATTTTTTTGGTTTCTGATTGATTACTACAGAATGATCGTATTCAAATGCTTCGAGAGCTTCTTCCTCCTGGACGTTTTCCTCGACCAGTCCCAGGGGTGTCCATAAGAAACGAGTGAATGCCGCAGCTTCAGCCTGCCTGTACCTCACAGCTTTGATCGTCCTCAGTTGCGGCCTCCTCATCGGACTTCACATTTACAGCCAATTCGGACGATTGATGACAGCCCAGGTTTGCATTAAAATGATTCATTATCGAACTTTAAACTATTGTTCTAGTTGCAGCTCCTCTCATGCCGTATCCCATACAGCACGATTCTCAACGGAGATGAAGAATTCGCCATGTCTTTGGTAGGCTAGCTTCAGAGTTAAAAGTTTCAATTTAATTTTTTTTAGCAACAAATTGATGATAAAGAAGCTTATTTCCATGAAGACTTTGAAATTGATTACAACCATGAGAAAATCAACGTACCTGACTTCAGTGGTGGAAGGAACAGCAAATTTATTCATGACTTCAAAGTTGTATGTTTTTTCATTTTCTTTATCTCAAAATTACCGTTTTCTTCTTTTATTTATGAAATTTTTTGTTATAGAACAAGACTGGGATCGTTGATGTTGAAGGAAAACGTTGTTTTGTTATGCCTTTGAATCATTCAGTCGTTTTACCCCCAGACACCCTTCTCGATCTCATCAAGAAAATGCAGGAAGGTAAACTATTATTTGCTTAAGAAATGCAATTATAACCACCTCTTTTAGGCTACTATGAAGTTGATACTGCAGTGCTCAAGGACACAATGAGAGTGTACTTCCAGCCATTGAAGACCGATCAACCTTAGGGCCTCACATCCAACGAGAATGCGCTGACTACCCCATCTACAGACTTGAAAAATACGTCTCAGGAGGTAAAAAAAATTTATTTTTGTTTTCTCAATTTTTTTGTTTTTTTAGTTTTCAAAAGGAGCGCTGAACCTGACGTCAAATTCATTGAATTCGCTGGAAAAAACACCCACGAATTTCGCATAGTTAATCTCAGAGAAGTCGAAGAACATGAGCAAGGAACCCCAGTTGCTTTGCCATAAATTTTACGTTTTTAAATCAAAAAAACCCTGACAATTATCCAATTTTATTTCCATTTATAACCCCGCCTAGATTATCATATCACTTCAACAAAAAGACAAAATTAGTTGTGTGTTAGAATTTTAGCTGCAAAAATTTAAAGTTTTTTTTCCTATAGTCTTCGACATTCCTTCTCAGGTGAAATTTTTGTTTGACGAGCCCTTTTTGGTGCTGGAAATCAATGTCTCAAAATAATCCTTAATATTGAATATTTAAACATAGAATTTTTCGGTGTAGGTCCATTCGCTGTGTATATTTTAAATGAATTTTTATTATAAATGTTGTGCACAGGAACTAAAATGATAAAATTGCGTACCTATTAAATTAGACGTTTTTAATTTAAATATTTACACAAATTATTGTACTCAAGCATAATGTTTAATATTGGAAACATTTATCTTTCTTTCTAATGGCTGTTTACTAGGAAATACATTTTTATTTGTATCAATTTAGTATAAGTTCTAAAGGAAATAATTTGTTGTCGATAATGTGAACTTTGTATATTGCGTTTCTTCTAAAATAAAAATTAAAAAAAAAAGTCATTTTTTTCTGAGACCTCATTTTGACCTAGTTTGCGATATTGATTTGGAATTTTTTGTTTTTAAAGAGTGCCAGATAGTAATGACGTCTTTGTTTTTGGATATTTTATTAACAGCTCTCGAAACATCCAATTTGCAAAATGAATTTCTTCGCCCAGCCATACTCCATGGAGGGTGTGAACGGCTCAAATTTCTTCCTACTATTTTTTAAAAAATTCTATTTTCAATATAATGAGTTCGTAAGAAACTGCTTACGACTAGTACCTCAGAAAACCTCTAGTTTCGTCTATTAAAGAGTTATTGTGATCCTCCACGTCGGGTTTTTGGGGAAGGGTCTTCCAGACCCCGGAGGGTCAAATCGAATGTTGATCTTTACCTATCTCAACTTTGTCTGTCGGCCGTCCGTCTGTAGCATTTTTTTCCGGAACACAGTTTTCAACCAATTTTTCACCAAATTTTCTTTAGTCGGTGAACAAGTACTAACGTTCGAATTTCAAAATGGCGGATATGTCTGTTTGAAATTTTAAAAATTTGCTGCGGCCGAACCGTTAATCCGATTTTCACAAAATTTCACCAATTACTCCTTATATTTTTTAAGAATTTTGGTGTAAAAAAATTGCCACATTTTTATTCATTTTTTTTTAGTAGGGAGAAATTTCAGACTTCTTCCCATACGAGGCACATCCCTAGGCCAAAGAGCCCTTAATTTCTACCTTGACACTTAAAAAAATTTCGAAAAAAAGAACTTAGAAAATTTTTCAAAAAAAAAAGACCCTGCGGTAGCAGGGACTAAAAGTAGATTTCTTTTCATGAAAATTAATAGTTAAACACAAAATATAATTATGTTATAAAAATGATGATATAAGAAAAATTGCGCCACTGTGCCCCTAGAAAAACATCTGATAATTTTATTAATAAAATATTTAATAATTTCCCGGTATAAATTCAAATTTTTTTAAAGTTTAGCTAGTTCAATATTTTGCGCCTGGCTCGTCCAAACCTGCTTTAATTAATTTTTTACACGCCCTCGCAGAGGTCTTAAAGTTTTTTTGCAAAAGGACTAGGATTTCAATAGAAAATGCCAATTTTGTCTTTTAAGCCCTAAGTAAAGTAGGTGAATCGCTGGTCCGATTTCAGCCATTAACGAACTCGTCCGAGCTATTGAGATAAAAGCTCTAAATACGGATATCGTCACCTCACATTAAAATTGCTCCAGTTATCGTGCTAATATATATATAAACTTTTCAACTGAGGATGGTTTTGGGGTCCAGGAGGTATGAAACGAAAAAGTATAGAAAATTTTTTGAATCTGCGACTACTTGGTACATTACAATAGGTAGATTTTTGAAGAAAAAAGAAAATAAAAAAACAAGGAACCCGGAAAATTTTGAAAAAAAAACAGAAATTTAAAAAAAAAAAAATAAAACTTCCCCCTTCCTATTCTTCCCTCCTTTATACTTTCCCTCCCTCATTATACTTCCCCTTCCCATATACTTCCCCCTCCTATATTGTTACTTCTCTTTAAGGAAGTTTCGTTGGAAGCTCTTCAAACAGTACTTTAATACCTATGACCGCCAGTTTCATGTCAATTTGGGTAAAAAAAAAAACACTATTTATTGAATATACTCGTAAATGCATATTTAAACGTTAGTGCATAATTATGCATGAATGCAAATTTTTATAGATAGTCAGTGCATGCGGCATTTTTAAACAAAAATCGCATTTTTCACAGTTTTGTCTAAGAAATAACCGTTTAAACTGGATTTTCTGGCTTTTTTTACAATGATGTGGTCAAGAATACTTTTTATAGAATTTTTCACCTAAAAATACCAATTCACCGGATTTTTGGTATTTTTCCTCATATTTTCAACAAGGCTCCAGAGAACTCTACTTTTTCTAGTTTTTGGGTCTTCAGAATCATTAGCTTAATATTAAATGGCATATTTGTCAATTTTAGCGCATTATAGTCCAATAATAATGAAGGTCGGGATTTAGAAAAACTTTTCTCCGATATCGATATTTTTCTTCCGATATATCGGTGGCACAACTTATATGGGTTCCAATATATCGATGGCACTAATACATATATGGGTTCCAAAATATAGGCGACCATTATATCGATGGCTAACTACAATGACTCCTCTTTGAGGATGTTAAAATTTGCAAAAAGGAGAGTAAGCTGGAGAGTTTAAAAACACAAAAAACAACAGTATATTTACATTACTAATAGTATGTATTATAATGTTATGCCAAATCTCATTTCATTGTGTTTTTATGGCAGGATTTTGTCAAATTTTAGGGAGATACCAGTTACGTTGATGTAAAAATTCGAGCTCTTATAAAAAAAGAAACAACTAACCATCTTTAAAAGCGTTATTTACATATTTTTAAAAATAATAAATTTCTAATTTTTTCTTTTTGTTCTGTTACTTGTCCAGTAGATAATTGATAGGCGTCACTAATTTCTCTTGAACTTCCGGTAGGGAAGGAGCATATCTTGAATATTCCATTGTAAACTCTCCTTTCCTTGAGTCGCAGATCTTAATTCGCCGACATAACCGAACATGTCGTTTAGAGGTACCACGAAATGGTCACCCACTGATCATTTCCTTCAATTCCTGTTATAATCCCATGCCTTTTGTTCAACTGACCAATCACTGATCCTTGGAATTCTTCAGGCACTGTGACTTCCACGGACATCACAGGCTCTAAAATATGCCAGCTTCCTTCCTCAAAACTGAACAAAAATTAAATTAAACTTTGGAACTTTATGTTTTGTACCTTGTTTGATAGCTCCTTGAGTGGCAAGGTTGAAAGCAAGTTCGCTCGAATCAACGATATGGGGCACCATCTTTCAGCCTCATTATCAACCCAGAAAGTTTATGACCAGATAGCAATCCTAAAAATTAATCAAATATTTCAGTGTTGGGCGTAATCGTAATCGCAATTACGATTACGATTGTAATCGCAAGTTTCTTAATTACGATTACAATCATAATACGATTATAATTATATCGTTTTCGTTAGCGTTTACGGCTCGTATGACATCAGGTAATCTCAGTAAAAATGTCATACACGAGCCGTAAACGCTAACGAAAATACGATTACGCCCGTAATCGCTGAAAAAAAAATGCGATTATCGCAGAAAAAAATTCGACTGTAATCACAGAAAAAATACGATTATAATGGTAATTGCAGAAAAAATACAATTATAATGGTATCGTAGAAAAAAAATACAATTACGATTGTAATCGCAGAAAAAAATACGATTACGGTTGTAATCGTAAAAAAAATGGGATTACAATCGTAATCGCAAAAAAAAACACGAATGAGATTGTAATCGTAATCGGAATTACGATTACGATTATAATTGTAATCGTAATTAAGAAACTTGCGATTACAATCGTAATCGCAATTACGATTACGATTACGCCCAACACTGTATGGCTTGCACAGTATTTTTAACTAACCTTTCTGCGCCATTTGATGAAAACCCTTTTCAACACCAGGTATAAACTGTTTAGGCACATTTGGACCAGAAGTTTCATCTTTAAATATCAACAAAGTATTTTGATGAGGAGGCAAAGGCTAAAATTTATTATAAACTTAAAAAACAACTTAAAAATAAAAACTCACTTCAATAACACAAATAACTCTTGCATATTGCCAGCACCACCTGATTGTTTTTTTGGATAAATCAAACTCACAAGGAGCAGTTAATGTTTCTCTGAAGGAAACTTTAGGTTTTCCGAGCGTAACAGGGCAGTTGTATTCACGTTCCATTCTCTGTGAAAGATAAAATTTAAAATTTAAACAAAAAAATTGATTACCTGAGCATAAATTTCTAAATGAAGTTCTCCCATGCCAGATACGATCGTTTTTGTTGTCGGCATCGTAGGAAAACTGAAACGTCGGATCTTCTTGGTAAATCTGGCGACTGCTTTTGCTGAAATTGTCCCGATCTTTGGAATTATTGGGCGCTATCGCCATAGAAACGACGGTTTCCGGTACATGAATAGATTCCTAAAATCGTATATTTAATTTTTCTTTTGCGATTAAAAACAAACCATTGTTAGATTGAGTTTTGGGTCGGTAACGAATGAATCACCGCTGGCACAATCAACGCCAAATAAAGCGAAAATGTCGCCAGACATGACTTGAGTTACGTCTTCCATTTGATCCGCATGCAAAACGTACAAGACGAGCGACTCTAACCTGAAGAAAAGGTTTATTTTTAAGTTTTAGAATAAAATGTCAAACCTTCTTTTTAGTTCGGACGTTATGGATGAATTCTCCTTTTCCAAAACTCCTTGATAGCATCTCATGTATGTCAACTGTCCAAACGTCCGGCTTCCAATTTAAAAGCCAAAGCAACAAAAGGATTTTCATTGCTTCTTTCAGATTTCAATATTATTTTTTCTCCGTCATCACTAAAATAGTTTTATAACATGTAGAAAAAAATTGGTTAAAACCTTTTTTCTTTAGTGCTGATGGCGAAATTTTCGACTTCTCCAGGATGAGGTAGATATTCCAAAACAGCATCTAAAAGTGGTTGTACTCCTCGATTTTTTAAAGCCGTACCAACTAAAACTGGAGTAAACGTTCTTTTGATGCATGATCGTCTTGCTGCTCTAATATCATTTTCTGTAGGCGTTTTTTCTTCTGCAAAAGACAGCCAGAAGATAATAAACAACAATTTGAAGAGATTATTTTACCAAGAAAAAGTTCACCAAGGACATCATCAACGTTGGAGACATGTTCGATCAATTCTTGTCTGCGATCTTCAGTTTCAGTTCTCATTTCTTTCGGTATTTCTCTCTCTTCGATTTTCTCTCTGCAGAATAACTTAAGATTAGGGGATATAAGATTTGGAAGAAACAAACCCAAGTTTCCAGTGAAATATAAGCTTTTCTGCTAATGATATCGACTATTCCTTGTACATCGGATTCTTTTCCGATTTGCAGTTGTAAAAGGGCTGCATTGTGGCCTAATTTTGATTAGTTGATGCACAACTCGTAAAGCGTTGGCTCCTTGTCGATCTAATTGTTGATAAAGGCGAGGCAAGGTACGCCATATCTTTTCATCTGACGGTTGACAGTCAACGTTTGACTTTGAACGCCACCAACGGCGCAGAGAACCAAAAAAGCACCATCAAGAACTCTTAAAGCACGTTCGACTTCAACAGTGAAATCCACATGACCTAAAAAACAATTTTAAAATAAAAAATAGCTTAGAACAAAATTACCTGGTGTATCAATAATATTTATATTGTGATCTTTCCACATTGTGTAAGTAGCAGCAGATTGAATAGTGATTCCTCTTTGCCTTTCTAATTCCATAGAATCCATAGTCGCACCAACATTATCTTTACCTTTTACCTAAGAAAAATTTAAGAATAAACAAAAAGGATTTATGTAAAAATTACCTCATGCATTTCTTCAATACGTCCAGTATAAAACAAAATACGTTCAGTCAAAGTAGTTTTTCCGGAGTCGATATGGGCTGAAATTCCGATGTTTCTGATTCGTTCGAGCGGTTGATGGACATTACTTGCTGACGAAACTTTACTGTTGACTGAAAAGGATATTGAAAATATAATTAGGAACAGCTAAGCTTCAAATTTGATAAGCTAGGTTTTATATACAGGGTGTCCCAACAGTGGACCAGCAACTTTACGGCATAGCTTTTAGTCCTAGAAAAAAAGTTAAATGTAAGCCCCATATGAGATCTTTGAAAATCTTCAAAAAATTCCAAATTTAGAGATTTTTGATCAGTAAAATTGGTGTCTCTGGTCAATTTTAAATTCACCTGAAAACCACCATAAAATTGACCTGAGACACCAATTTTATTTTTTTATTTAACTTATTATTATATTTAGCCTCCCCAGGATTCCAACTATCACAAATTGAAGCGTCTACAGCTTCAGCATCACAAGTTATCGACTCTAACATCGTTATCCCCATTTTCATTTCAAAAAAAAAAAAGAGCATTTTTTGAAATTTGGAAAAAAAGTGCTCCAATTGTACAATTACCTAAGTAAAAGTTGCTTAAAATTGAGCGTAGAATCGATTAAAAGCATAAAAACATAGTGTTCCCACTTAAAATAGCGAAGTTAAACCTCTCGGGGCCACCCTGTATACCAAAAGCCAAATCTACCAAATGGAGTCAATTCCTTGTCAAAAAATAAGAGGGGTTTACATTTAACTTTTTTTTCTAGGACGCTTTGCTTTAAAGTTGCTGGTCATCAAGGAACTTTAAAGGTAGGTCTACGGAGAGAGCTAGAGCGACACTGATTGCGTAGAGCAGTGTCAGCCGCGTCTACACCATGAGCTAGAGTGAGAGCTAGAGTGAGCTTCCGAGACCGCTCTCGCTCTCGCTCTCACTGGTGATTGCGAGAGCAATTGCCAGTGCGTCTACACACAACCCCTTTCTTGCAATTGCGTGAGAGCGAGATTCGTCGTAATTTCACTCAGTCTTCCGACCGTCTGATTATGGGTTCGTCGAGGCAAAATCATGCTTGCGCAGCACTCGTGATTGTATTAATTATCAAAAGGACGTGAAAGGAGACGAAAACGACGTGTTTGGGTGAAAGAGTGGTGAAACTGCCATCCGCTTTTATAAACGTCGTCCGTCTCACTGCCACTCTTCCGCTTCTTGATTTTCTCAATTCGCTTGAGTTGCGTCCTTATATTAGTTTCCTCCCGATTTCTTTGGCATCTGTAGCAAATTCATTCGCCAGAGCCGCGGTGGAAACTGCTCTCCTGCTTCGGTCCTTGTATACATCGGAGGATACATCCCAAAGCTCGGGATACGCCTCCAAGCGGCTGATAAAACTTTCCGTTTCCTCTTTCGTCCACTGCCGACCCGAATTATTCGCCATCGCTCTAGCAACTAGTTTCCGCAGGTGAAACTTCTCGAGACAGATTCCGAGATCACTTGCAGTGCCGTCCACACGTCGAGAGGGAAGGGGAAACGCTAGAGCCCGAGAGCACCTCGAGAGTGCTCTCGCAACTACTCTAGGGTACTCTAGGGGGCGTCCAGACTTCTCTCGAGAGCTCTAGCTCTCGCTCTACCGCAATAAGTGTCCCCGTGTAGACCTACCTTAAGAGAAATGTAGAAAATGACTGCGGACCCCCCCCCCCCCAAAAAAAAGGATTTTACTTGGTCGTAGAAGAAATGAGGAGGTACAGAACTGCAGATGCCCTGGGAAAGAAGAAGTGCTCAAGAAGAGCACTCTCTCAGCCAGTTTGACAAGATGGCAGATGGCAAAACTCCCAAGGTCAAAGGCCAACATTCATGGCAGATCCGCACAGGGAAAGTAGAACCTACATCAGCATTTCGGTGGGTCTGCTGACACAACAACCTCCAAAGGATATGAGGGACTGAAGAGTCCTCTGTAATTCTTAAGGCTGCTTGTGGAAGAAAAACCCACCCAGTGGACTACAGACCTCCTAGGGGCTAATCAAAAGCGAAGGGCTGGACAGCTTAAAAATATGAAATGTGGGAAATACTCATTTTGGAACCCTTAGTTAGAGAGGAACTCCAGTCATAACTTAGCGAAACTTCCCACTATCCTGTCCTCAGAGAAAAACTCCTAAAAATCCTTCAAAAGTGGGGTTTTTCTGCCAAAATATAGCAAGAAGAACTATCGAAAATGAGGTCTTTAGTCAAAAATACACGAAAACTCCAGAAAATCCTGTACAAATGGGGTTCTCTGAGAACTCCTAAAAATGAACTCTAAGCACCATGAGATCTCAGACCCCAGCAGTTAACTTACCTTGATATTGACACGCCTTAAGAAACTTTTCGTTCCATAAATAAGCTTTTTGCTAAACACAGACAACATTTTTAAATTTTAAATCCTATACGAAAAATTAATAAAATTTAAGGCTCAAGACGAACACACCGGGAGAAAGAGGTTACTGTCCAGGTTTAAAAACCATATCGATTTTTATCATTATCAAAAAGCATCAAAAATGTCAAAATTTGAATAATATTCAACAGCTCTGATATAATTTTGCTGATTTTAATTTTTTCGTGAGTAAGTATTATTATAAATTGTGGGCGTTTTTTTTATATAATTTGTCAACAGGTGGTTTTTTGAAAGAAGGATGTTGAAGGATAGCGAAAATAACGATATTGAAATAAGAAAGCTTCCTCAAAGGATAATTTTAGACCTGAGTAGAATTCTTGAAGTCGGTGAAGGATGGAAAGAACTTATGTCAATCGTCCCCAACGAAAGCAACCCAAAATTTCTCAAATACAACAACGAACAAATTAGGTATTGTATTTTATTCATCAACGTATTGATCTTTTTGTTTCTGTAGACTCATTGAAGATGCTGGGAACAAACAGCAGAGATTATGTTCGAAATATTTTTTGAAGAATGGGGTACTAGCGGAAGAATAAGACCTAGGGTAACAACTTTATACGACTTTCTCAACAAAGCTGAATTATTAAGAGCTGCCCAATATGTTTGCGACAATTTAATCTTAGGTATTGTTTAAATATTTAGAATAATCAATAATCAATTTTTTTAGGTAAAATTTCATTGGATAGTAATGAAAAAACGATAGTAGCTCCTGCCAATGTTCCGACAGCTCCACCTCTTCCCAGTGACTTCTTCACTGATGATTCTGTCGTCAATAACTGCCAAGGAACCACAAAATGTTGTCAGGAAGACATGGGTAAATTAATTTATTCAAGTACAATTAATTAATTTAATTTTAGCGATGTGGTGTTCAAATGTTGATTATGAGATTTTTATAAAGGAACAAATGGATTTTCGGAAGGTCTTAAGCTTGGCGAAGGAGGATTTGGTTCAGTTTATCTCTGTAGTTTGTCCCCAAATTATAAGGTCGCTGTGAAGAAATTAAATAATGCAAGCGAAATCCCTGGGTTGTCTGGAATTCAATTTCGAAATGAGCTTCTCACAGTGACTCAGTTTTCCCACAAAAATCTTCTTCCGTTGATTGGTTGTTCTTCAAACGGCCCAGATTTATGCCTGGCTTATGTCTTCATGTCGAACGGATCTCTTGAAGAGAATCTTAAAGTTTGTTTTATTGGATTTCTTTAATTTTCTTTTTTTAGCGGAAAGATAATGTTGAGAATAAATTAGATTGGAAAACTAGGTTTGATATTGCGTCTGGCACTGCGGAGGGGATTGTCCATCTTCATACTCATATTAAAGACAAACCGTTAGTCCACCGTGATATTAAAAGCGCTAATATTCTATTAGACGAAAATTTTACGCCTAAAGTTGGCGATTTTGGGCTTGCTAGATTTGGAGCGAGTGGCATCAATGGGAAAACCACAGCGAAAACTTCGACAGTTATCGGCACAAATGCCTATATGGCCGTAGAAGCTTTTCGCGGCGATATATCAGTTAAAATGGACACATTCAGCTTTGGCGTGGTAATTAAGTTTTTTTATTATATAATAATTATTTTTTAGGTTCTTTTGGAATTGATTACTGGGTTACCTCCTCTTGATGAAGAAAGAGGAGATGACGGTCAAGATTTGGCTACATATGTTGACTGCTGTGATGATTTTGAAAGTTTAATAGATACTAGGCCTGGTGAGAAGAATGCCGCCATAGTACCCCCTTTGTATACAGTAGCTCAAGAATGTCTCAACAACGAAAAAAGAAACGTCCAAAAATGGTTGAAATACTTGAAAAACTGAAATTATCAATTTCAATTTTGATCTTTGACTTTTAAATCATATGAAAAAAACATAATGGATTCGAAAAAAACAAGGTTTGATCCGGATTTTCCGCCTCCGTGTTCAGCCGAACGGAAGGCAAATTCTTTCATCTTTTGGTTACTGCTCGTCTTCACCATGATGGTCACTTGCAGGGAATTCTTATCTGCGCATTACGGCCTCAACTGGATGACGACAGCTCCTCCTTCCAAAACGCACGAAATCAACAAACAGGAACTTCGCCTTCTACAATTTTTCAAACAAATTTTGGCCCTATTTGTACCACAATTCTTAATTTATTTTAAAAAAGATTTATTTACATGTCAATTCAAGTACAAATTATATACAGTATTTAGGGATAATAAAAATTAATAAAAATAATTGACTATTATTACAATAATTGCTAAAAATTGATAAATCCATCGTGTCGTTTGAATCCCTTTATTATATATTCACTTTTGGTCGCATAATCTGAAAAACAACAATAAAACAAAAGTTGATTAAAACTATTACCTGAATAAATATCATTGATGTATTAGCTGCATAATCGGATTCAGTCGTCGATAATACATCGATGTCTGAAAAAAAATTATAAAGTTAAATTGAGTCTATAAATGGGTTTTTTATACCGAATCCTTGCGTAGCGAATAAGTGAATGCCTGAATATCCGCTCCAGCCGAATTTATTTTTTGAGACGACTGCTGCTTCATAAGCTGTAGATTGTTTTAAACCGGACAAACTGTACATTTGGGTATGGACAAGGCCTCCTGGTGAGAATTCAGCAGGTACGAAAAGTTCTGTCCAATTATACGGCTTTCCTCTAGGCTTAAAATTTGAAAAGATACATTTAACTCACAAATAACATTTTCTTTCAATTTTAAATCAAACAAAATACAGAAAAGTATAACCTCCAAGGCCTAACCTATCATACGAGAGGGAGGTTGTAAGATAAGGCCATAATAAAAAGTTATTCAAACCTTATATTCTCTGAAGTATAATTTGTATTGAAGAATTGGAGAATAGCTGTCTACTTCCCATGTCAGAATCGCTTTGTTAGGGTAGAGATTTTGATGAGCTTTTTTAAAATATGGCGTATCTGGCAATCCTGAAATATACTCGAGAAATTAAGAATACATTTTTGAAGCTTAATATGTACCAGAAAGTTGAAGAAGTTCGAAAACTGTCCCAAGTTTGTTGGAAGCGGCACATTTGTATTCACCAAAATCGGTTTCCCGTGTAGATTTTATGATTAGATTGTATTTATTCCCTTCTTTTATTTGGAAGTTAATCCGTTTTCTGCTATGGGTCCCATTAAAGTGCCAGATGACCTGGATTTTAATTAGAAAAAGTTGTAAGTTTTATTTCTCATTACGTCGGGCTGTGGGCTTCCGGTGATTTCACAGGAAAGTACGCTTTGGACTTTTGGGGCGGAATGCAGCCAGCGCTTTTGTGCTTTTACAATCGGCGGGTAGACGACTTTGATTTCGATCTTTCCCTCTGCGCTGTTCCCGACACCATTGGTAGCGACGCAGGTGTATTCTCCAGAAAGTGCATCCGTCGAGGCGAAAAATAACAATTCGTGGTTGTCAGTTACTTCTTCTCCCTGAAAAAATATTTTAACTCTTCAGTGAAGATATCAACCTGTCATCCCAACTTAAACGGAAATAAATATTAAGAAGAAGTGACAAAAAGGTATATTTATTTAGAACAGAATGTTAAGTAGTATGCAATTTTTATTCTTATGATTTTATTGGCTTCTCTGAGGGACTATGAGAAGAAGATAAACGTTCAACTTTGACTTCGGGTACTACTACTTCGCTGTCACGATGCTCGATGGAAGATGACTGCGAGAGGCGTTTACTAATCGACGGATGCTTTTTGAGGACTTCTCCGAGAGACTCCCGTGCATCAAGACCCTGACGGAAAGCGTTCACAACTCGCACCTGAGTTTGCAAACGACTCAACCCTCTTATCCACAAAATTTGCCCACTTTTTGTCTTCTTTTCGCTATCGTGATGGATATTTTCTTCACCGAAATCCATTTCGGCGTATTCTTCAGGATTGCCTCTACCCCATGAACATAATTTTGGGATTTTCTTCGTCGGAATCGTTGTAACGACTTGACCCCAGAGAAGCGTTCCGAAACCGAAGAAAAGACACCAAAACCATTGATCCAATGACAAAGGATGCGTAGAGAATGCAGCACCCCCAAACTGAACTATAAAAGCTTGTGCCAAAAGTGTAGTTATCCAAATAGAATAAAATATAGGATTAGAGAAAAATCCTTCAAATACGTTTCTTTGACCGTGAACCTTACGTGCGTTGATTTCATTGAATAGCGTCATCATGACGAAAGTGTTAAAAATGATAGTAAAATGTTCAGTAGGTCCAGATCCGTAGTGAGCACCACGACCAGAAGGAACATCAAAAAGATTTCACCAAAAAAGAATTGTAAATATAACATTAGCTGATAAAAAGCTTGGCCAAGAATGTTTTTCATCATAGTCCTCGAAATGAGGGGTTTCGTACGTCCGTAAGGTTTTCGCAGGAGTAAATCCGCGGTTGGCATTTCGGTCGCCAAAGCTAAAGAAGCAAGTGTGTCCATAATTAAATTGACCCAGAGCATTTGTACAGCTTTGAGAGGGCTGTCTTGTATAGCGCATGCTCCTATAAATGCGACAACGACGGCCACGATGTTTACAGTAAGCTGGAACTGAAGGAACTTGGCAATACTATCGTAGACGTTTCTTCCCCACATGACAGCTTTGACGATACTACTGAAGTTATCATCGGTTAAAATAATATCTGAGGCTTCTTTAGCGACGTCGGTTCCAGCGATCCCCATAGCGAAACCGACATCAGCCTTCTTCAAAGCCGGACCGTCATTAGTACCATCACCAGTAACAGCGACGACTTCTCTATTTTTGGTCGCTTTACTGTCAATTATACCTTTGACAAGAATGTATTTATCAGTAGGGGAAGATCTCGCGAGAACTCGTAATTTTGGCCATACTTCGTCCAGCAAGTGTTGCTGTACTTCACCGTTAGAATCTCTTATTCTTCGGTTAAATTCTTTGCCTTCTAAAATAATATAGTCTTCACCGGGCTTTATGATGCCACATTTCATTGCAATCGATTTCGCTGTGTTAATGTTATCTCCGGTTACCATTCTCACGGTGATTCCAGCACGTTGGCATCGCTTGATGGCTAACGGGACTTCAGGTCGAACTGGATCTTCGATGCCGACTACACAGAGTGCAGTGAGGTTGTTAACAATGTATTCTTCATCATCCCAGTTCGGCTCGGAATCATAATGAACTTGGTTTTTTTCGGCTTTTCCAGGGACGAAATCTCGGAATGCTATTGCAATAGTCCTCAAACCATCGCTAGCCATGCGTTCAATGACGTTACGGACTAATCTCCCTTGCATATCACGAGTAAACTTTTCTAAATGACCATCTTTAACATAAATAAACGCACACTTATTTAAGATGATTTCTGAAGCTCCTTTTGTTATAAGTCGATAACCACCTCCATGACGTGGTATCACGGTCGACATTGACTTCCTAACCGAATTGAAAGTGTAAACTCGTGTAAACATATCTTCCGGAACATCATCTTATTGTTTCATAGTTATGACCCAATTTTGAACAAAACCCAACAATGCGCATTCAGTCTTATTGCCGACTTGCTTGGGAAGGTCGGTCGGATTATCAGGTGGCATTATTCGGGAAGTATAGGCCGAATTGACGGATATAGCTTGGATTAAGAGGTCTCCAACGTTGCTTAGGTAGCGAAGAGTATTTAGGCGTGTTTTATATAAAACTTCACAAATGTAGGATTGAACTACAGTCATTCTGTTCGTAGTAAGAGTACCCGTTTTGTCTGAGCAGATAGCGGTGGCGTTTCCCATCGTTTCACAGGCGTCCAAATGCCTGACAAGGTTGTTATCCAACATCATTTTTTTGACAGAATACGCGAGGGATAAGGTAACAGCCAAAGGTAACCCTTCAGGGACAGCAACTACCAATACAGTGACACCGATGATAAAATGTCTAACGTATTCATTTGCGTAGGAACTTTTCCAGGGCTTTTCTTCAATCACGAAAGTTTTGATGGAAAATTGCGACGAGGATAATGACGGTGAGGACGGCGATGGCAGTTCCTGCATAACCGATTTGAATAGCGAGTTTAGTAAGTTTGGCTTGAAGAACTGATTTTTCTTTTTTACTTTCTTCAACCTGCTCTTTCTTCTGTGCAGGTTCGCCGCCAGCCAGAGGTTCTGTATGAATAGCTTCGGCCTCTTTATCCAGACTCATTTTCTTTTTTGCTTCTTTTTGTTTTTTCTTTGTTTCTTTTTCGTCAGCAGCTCCCAAAAGAGTAAAAATGATTCCAGCTTGAGAATTGACACCGACAGCGGCGACGACCATTTTACCACTTCCTTCCATAATGTGTGTTCCAGACAGAAGAATCGGATCGAACGCTTCTCCTTTTTTTACATGATCCGATTCACCTGTTAATGATGATTCGTCTAGTTTGAGGTCGTTACTTTGTATCAAAATTCCATCAGCGGGTAAAGATCTCCGTATTTTACCAAACAAATATCACCGACAACGATGTCTCTGACGGATATCTGTATGACCTCACCGTTCCTAATGACGGAGAATTTATGTTCGCCTTCGATTTTTCCTTTAAGGCCTCTAAATTGACGTTCTTTCGAATAATCATTGAATGCAGTCACGATGACTACAACAAAAACCGATAAAAGAATCGCGACTCCTTCAATCCATCCATATTCTCCTTCGTCCTCATCTTGCTCATCCTCCGGCCTATAAAAAGACAACCCAATGATACAAGTGCGGCTACCATAAGGATAATAGCGTGACATCTTGAAGAGCCTCCCATATTAATTGGAGAAATGTTTTAGGAGGCTTTGGAGGGATGAAGTTCGACCCGAACTCTTCCTGACGATTTGCCAATTCTGACTCAGACCCTTTAAGCCCTTCCGAGGGCGAAGTTTGTAGTTTTTTACAAATCTCTTGAACTCCCCCGAACTCTGAACCTTCTGAACGCCTTCTTGTCCGCGATGTTCCATGAGCTCGCGAAGCTCCTTGAGAGTGATACCGTATTGGGAAGTCCGCCCATCTTCCGTCGCCATAACTCAGTTTTGAGTGCCAGTTTCTACGAGTACGAAAGAGATGATCGATCGACTCGTCTCGGCAATCAAAACGTTGTGTTCAGATGAAAAGAAAAAAAGTCACATACCCAAAATATTCGTCCCAAACTGAGATAATTTGTCTTATTACGTGTAAGCCTTCCAATAGTAAAAATCAGCTGATTGTTTAATAAAAATACAAGAGTTGAGTGTTTCCCTGAAGACAAAGTGGCAAGCGATCAATTGTGTTATCGTCCAGATCAACGAGGAAAAGCCCAAATAGTGTTCCCGGCGAAAACCGAGGAAAACTGTAAACAGCGGAGAAATTGTCAATAGAAAGCGTCAGTTGTCAATAAGACAAGTAAATAGTAAGAGGATACGGCGGTAGATAGCGCCAACCGACAGAAGTGCCGAGAAGTAACGCCCTCAGATTAAGAGGAGGGAGAGGGAAGGCCGAAAGGGTATAAAAGCCGAGAAACGTCTGACAGAAAAGAACAGTCCTAAGTTAAGTCTAAGTTAAGTAGTCGGCAAGGAGTCGGCAAAGGAATCGACAAAGACGATTACGATTAGAACCATCGGCAAAGACGATTAACGTTAGAACCATCGGCAAAGACGATATTACATCCAGTCTGTAAAGGAATCGGCAAAGGCGATTGACGATTAGAACCCGTCGGCAAAGACAATTGACGATTAGAACCGTCGGCAAGACGATTGACGATTGATCGGCAAAGGCGATTGACGATTAGAACCCGTCGGCAAAGACGATTGACGATTGATCGGCAAAGGCGATTGACGATTAGACCCGTCGGCAAAGACGATTGACGATTAGAACCCGTCGGTAAAGACGATTGACGATTAGTCGGCAAAAGACGATTGACGATTGGTCGGCAAAAGAGATTGACGATTGAAGACGATTGACGATTAATCGGCAAAACGATCAGAAGATCAACATTTCCCCTATCAACGGAATCAACCAGACGTCCTCAACTACGACCATCCATCACGGAGCCTGCGATCTTACGTCCAGACCGTCTCATCTTTACCGAAGAAAATCCAAGGTACCCAAATTATTCGTACATAAAAGAACCAGTAATAAATGTTAAATTTTATTCTCTTTTTATTTCGCCACCCTCTAACCTGAACAAACCAAAGGTAGAACTCTCAAAGGAGAGTAAGAAATAAAAGAAAAGTAAACGAACGTTTACAAAACTATAAAATTGGGTGAATATTGCTTGCCGAAAAATGAGCTAAAACGAGGAAAAGGGAGTTCCTCTGCTGAAAGGCGAGGAAAACGATAATTGAGAGGGAACAGGGAAAAAAAAAGAACAAAAAGCATAAATAATAATCCGTTTAAATTGGTTAAATTCATAAAAAAATAGAGCCCTTACTTTGAAAAGCCACCGGACGAAAGGCTTTGGTACACCGCCGACCTCGCATTTGACGACGACTTCATGATTGAGTTCAACTTCCAACTCTCTTTCGTAAGGTTTCAAAATGACAGAGGGCGGAACTACAACATCGTTTCTGTAATAATTCAACGGCGATATCTCAATATTACATTGAACTTCGATTTTTGATGTTGGCTTATCGGATTCCAAGGTGAAGGCCTCACTACAAGACAGGTGTACTCGCCCGAATCCGACGAGCTTACGTTTCCAACTTCGAGCGAGTTATTTTTATGAAGGATCACATTCTGTTTGTAAGCACGTTCATATTCCGCTATCACTTCGCCGTCTTTCAACCACTTTATCGTACTTCCACCTTTAAAAAACCGATAAAAGATTCACAGAATAAAGATAAAATTTACCTAAATTTTCGACGTAGCAAGGGATTATGACCATCTCATGTTCCCTTGTTTTGAACGTGGTCGGTATGCTTTTAAAACTCGGTGCTCTGTCATCATAAGAAAATGAAAAACCTGTAAAAATAAATATAAAAATTAACTTTTTTCTAGGGGATTTCTCTCGTAAGGGGTTTTCAAGTAGGTCCCTAAAGAGCGAGTGTATAACTTGATATTCAAATATTCATTATTCACATCCGATATTCTATTTCAATGCTTGCGACGGTTTTAGGAGATGTGATCTGTACCATTCATGATGATTGTTTCAACAGGCGGAACCCTCACGGCCTTAATTAACTTCCTTAAAGAAGTTATTGTGACACCCTCCACGTCTGGTTTTGGGGAAGGGTCTTCCAGACCCCGGAGGATCAAATCGAATATCGATTTTTACCGGTCTCAACTTTGTCTGTGGTTCCGGCCGGCCGGCCGGCCGTCCGTAGCATTTTTCCGGAACACTTCACGGCCACTGTTTTGAACCGATTTTCACCAAATTTTCACACAATCTTCCTTAGGTGGTAAACAAAAATGGATCAAGGGGACTTTTGAATTTCGAAAAAATGGCGGAGATATGTCTGTTTGAAATTTTAAAAAATGCGCTGAGCCGAACCGTTGATCCGATTTTCACCACATTTTCACCAAATCGTTGCGTTAGTTCTAACACCGGATAAGTCATTTTTCCTTGGTTTTTAGGAGAGCCAAAATACGGATTAATTTCTCATTGGAATCAATGCATTACCTGTTGGCTAAATCGTGAACTACGCGTTTTCTGTTGGCAATAGGGTTAAACTACCAACGGAATTCGATTCTCCACAAAATTTACCATCAGAAACAATGCCTAACTCAAAATTGATTAAAAAAATGACCTATCCGGTGTTAGAACTAACGCCGCGAAATAGTAGGGAGAAATTTGATACTTCCACGCGTTACGACAGAGACCTCCCTTGGGCGAAAATCCATTATTTCTACCTTGATACTTAAAAAATTTTTCCAAAAAAATTCAAATTTCAAAAATCTACCTAAAGAACACTTAAAAAATTTTTCAAAAAAAAATCCCTCCTTTATACATACTTCCCCTCTTTTATACTTCCCCTCCTTTATACTTCCCCTCCTTTATACTTCCCCTCCTTCATACTTCCCTCTCGTTTATTTTTTACTTCTCTTCTTGTTTTCGTTGGAAGCTCTTCAAACTAGTACTTTTGATAGAATCTGAGGATCTCTTGGAACATCCAGTAACAACAGACAGTTCTAGCAATAGAAACTCCCCCTGTGAAAAATCGCCCGACCCTGGGTCAACGAGGAATAAACGAATGAGTTTTTAACGAAAATTAATAGGGGGTAGACCATGAAAACGTTCGATTTGTCACGTGTAATTACCATTTATTGAGAACAAAAAATTATTACCATCCTTTATTAGTTTTTATTATAAACTTGAATGATATTGTTCATTTTTTTAGTGCATCTATCCACGTGGGTTCTTTGGAGGTCGAAAGACACGGGCCGCCGATTCTGAAGAGGAAGTCGGTACACACGAGTTGAACAAAAAAAAATGTTCGCCTACGTAAAACAACAAACAAAACTTTTCAACGTAATTTAAACCTGATGGTTCGAAACTAAAGGCCCTACCTCCCCCATCACTAATTGCTGGGGCACTTAATTCGTTAACGTTAATTGCGAGATTATTAGCAAAAGAAACGTCATTGTCCTTTCTAGAATCAATTTTTTTTTGCTTTCGAAAATATTTTCTCGACCTCTAAGTGTCGAAGAGGGCAATGAGGACGAGTCGACTCTTGTTAGACAACAATTGGTCTTTTGTAAAATCTTGGATTGGACAATTGGTTCTGAATATGAGTAAGAGTTCGTCAATAGGGGATGACCCGACGAATTGTCCTACCGCCGTATATAATGCGCCCATATATCCTCCAATAATTGACATCTCACTATCTACACGCGACACTCGAAACCTTTTTTAAGCACTTCAAAGTTTACTAATCTAAAATAATAAAAAACAATCCATTTTTTCTACATTTATATTCCATAGGGATAGGAAGATCAGTGATACAGTAAGATAAAAAAAATTTTGAGTTGTTTTGCATGAAGGTTTTTTATGCAAATTAGGGGAGAAAGAGCAGCCACCGCCGCTTTGGTAACCAGGTCTAGTCCGTTTGTGCTTAGAAAATTGCGGCTGAAATAATAAAAAAGCTAAAAATGTTATTACTGAAGTAAATGGCTCTATTTTAAGGCTTTAGATTGTAAACCCATTTAACAAACGATATAATTGCTTATTTTAATAGGTGTATTGTAGATGTCATTTGATAAGAATCTTGTTCTGGTCAAAGAATAGATAATGCCTGAGGGATGTACAAAAAAAACTTGCTTGAAATTCAAAAATTCATGCTAGTCTAGGGGCCGAGATAAAAAAAGACTCTTTTTCAAACGATGACACTTTTTTCTCCCCATCTGGCAATCGTGGCAGATGTTTTTTGAAGTGTTGTGATTACCTGAGACGTCTTTATGCGATTTGCAGGGTTGTCCAACCTGTAATTTTGTTATTGAGTAAAATAAGGGGTTTAAATGTTCCACATGCGAGCTCGGTTTCCTGCACGGAAAATACAAGAATTAATCCAATAGCATGTTATTTTTCTATTGAGCTGAAGTTTTAAATTAATCTCCTGCAAACCTAATATTTTGACAAATTAGACCCAATTCTCGGTTTTTTAAAAAGTTCGTTAGTATTTAAACAAAAAAATGGTTTAAAAAAATTTTTTTTGGTGACTATTAGACCAATAGCACATACTGCTGTACCGCATTCTCAACACAGAGATTTCAGCCATTTTTGCAAATTTCAAAAAAAATTCCGTGGCATTTTTAGAGAAATGGATTTGGTGAAATCGGATTTCGCGAAATGTTACGCACAGGCACAAAGTCATCAAAGGGGTCTGGAAGACCCATTTTAAAAACTTTCTTTTGAGGGTATTGCAATAACTTCTTTTTGAGATTTTTGAAAGGAAAGAGCAGAAATAAAATTTACTAACCAATGAAAAATATGAGGAGGGCGATCGTAAATAATTTCGCCATCGGAAAACTTCTAATCCGCTCACTAACAGTACTGGTTCATAACTGATGCTCTTCGCGGTCCCGGAACCGACAAAGGGGAGAAGGATCTTGGACTCTTCAGTCCCCACCATTCGTCACAGACGTTTACGTTGTTTTTTCTACGATGTTTTGTAGAACTTAATCTCTTAAAATTAATTAAACCATAAAATATGCATAAGCAGACCATAGCCAAGATTTTAATTTGGGAAGGGAACTTTACCATAAAGGCAGGCGATGATTTCAGGAAGATTTTGGCTCCCCACATGATTTTTTTCCCTATAATTTGATATCTCGAAGAATAACAAAATAAGCAAAAAATTTAAATGTGGTCACTTTGTTTCTCTTATAAAAAAACTCCACTTTGTAAAAAATTGGGGGAAAAATATTTGCCTTCCATTATTTGTCAAATTGAAATTTCAAAATGTCCGAATTTTGACTTCGCGATACTAGCTCCTGGTGGCCGAATACAAGAAGATGCCTTATCACCTTATCACAAGACAGAATAAAACAAAAGAACAAAGGATATCCATTTTTGAAATAAAAACCATTTTTAAAATGTAAACACTTTATTAAAGCATTTTATTGAAATTAAATAATACAATTTAAACAACATTATGTACCCTTATTAAAAAAAGCACACTGTCATCATTTATGAACAGGTTATTAATTTCGTGGGCCTTTTAAACGAATTAAAAATGAGTTTACAACAGAGATTTTGGTGATTCATGCTAATCCCGATGAACATTCAAGGTACTTCGACATTAACCATTTAGTGGATTAAAAAAAATCTAATTAATTATACTCGTGTGCCGAAAAAAATGAACCTGTACAGTTTTTTATAAAAAAATTTCAAACAGGATGATTAATCACCCTGAATGTCGGCATACAAATATAAATATTATTTTATACAATTTTGTTTGGACGAAACCCAAGCCCCAAAATGTCAACAATTTAAACATTAAAACAAATAAGTGAAAGTCGTTTTTTTTAAATATTATATTTTCTTTTGTCTTAAAATATAATCATTATACGTGTATATTTACTACAGGGAATAGCTATGATACAGAATGCGTACTCCATTTTTTAATTAAAAAAAGTTTATATTGAAATTATGTATTAGCTGTCGCCATAACATTTATACTTTTCTTCACAGAGATCGGTGAGACACCAAAGAATTTTATAGAAGCCTATATTAGAAAAATATAAAATGCTTAGTTTTATAAGGTTAACATGACAAATAATAAACTGAAATAGCTATAATTATTGTATTCGTTTGTACATAACATAATTTTTATACAATATTTTTTAATTAATAAAAAAAAATTGAGAAGACAACTATTTGACTATTTACAATTTAGTTTAACTGTTATTCTTAAATTTATTTATTTTTTATTGTTTTTTATAAAAATATAAGATCTTAAAAGCATGTGAAAGAAAAATGAAACTTTATACCCCTTCTATTTACAAATTTATTAACACATTTTATAAAAAAGACAAAATTAACAAGTTAAAAACCTAGTAGACTATTACGTCCTCGTCCTTTCTTTCAAAATTTTTATGGAGGGGATTTTAGAAAGGGCGAGAAGAAAAGTCGAGCTCAGCCTAAAAAAAAGAAGAATAAAAAAAAGCGCATCTTTTTGTCTAGGCCGTTGAAACAAACTAAAAAAAAATTTGTTTAATTTTTAATTACATTTTATTTACATTAAATACACAATAAAGGACATAATTATTATTTAAAAAAATATCCTTAATTCTACACAAATTCGTCATTGAAAACACATAATGATAACATGCCGCCTAATTTTGGCGGGAATTAAAAAATTACTATAAGTAATAACACCACGGACGAATTTTCATTTATCTACATTTAGAAACATAATGAGATCAAAAAACATTAAACATGGATCACATGAATTATTTTGAAAAAAAGGGTGTTTTGTTCGACATTTAGATTATAAACTGATTTTGAGTACCGTTTGGCACTAGGGCAGATGAAATTCTTTGGCACAGTGAAAAACAAGAAATATTAACACTTTTGTCTCTCATTAGTCGTAAAAATTTGAGCTTAAAGTGGAGTAGAACTCCCAGTTTATGTACACGCTTTGGTACGTTCACAAAAGACTAGGCCGCTTCCCATACGTCTTTTTAGAAAAAAAAATTAAATCATAAAGTCTTTGAGCTTATTCAGACTGCGGTTGAGCGGTGAGAATAGGACAGAGTCTGCCCGGAGAGTTAAAGTCAGACGAGATGCGAATCAGGTTCTGTGCCATGGCCGGTGTTGTAGTTGAATGTAGAGAGGAGTGGCGGCGCCGAAAGTACCGTCACGTCTGGAGGAGGGACGTTTCGTGCTGAGACTGGAAGCGGTGGGACCAAAGGAGGTGCCATCGGCGGCCCGGCGAACTGAACTGGCGGCGGGTACGCTACGTACCGTGGATCCGGTTGGAGTGAGTAGTAACTATCGAGCACTTGCGCACTTGACAAACCGACCCCTAAAAATAATAAATATCAAAAAGTAAAAATTAAACTCAACTTTTACCTCCATTTTGATTATATGTGTTTCTATGAAGACCAATAGGTTCTAATTCTTTTATTTGATGTTGAATGTCATATCCTGGATACTGGAACGCATATTCTGATTGATCCATAAGATACGTGCTAGCAGCAGCTTTTCGACTATCATCCTAAAAAATATTTTGAGTAAAAGAAAATCATAAAAGAATAGAAAACGTACATTAAATTCTTGGTTGTCAGAATAGCTTTCACTTTTTTCTGATACCGAACTAAGGGTTTCGCCAGTAACTGTTTCATTGTAGCTACTTGGTGCATACATTTCGATTGTAGCACTTTTATTGCTTCCTTGTTCACTAGCTCCTGAAAATAAAAAAAGTTTATTAAGAATCCAGATTAAAATTGAAAAACCCAAGAAGTCTGTCCATAACCTAAAAAAAATTTGACCTCTTATACCTGACATTTCTTTTCCTTTGTGAAGCCTTCTGTGGCGTCGGTAAAGAAAATAAGCAATGACTAGCGCGTTAATTATAAGTAGTACACCCGCAGTCGATGCGACCGCTAAGATGATGACCAAGAGTAGATCGGAATTATCGAACGGTTGTTCAGGTAGACCTAATCATAAAAAAGAACTTGTAAAAAACGTACCTGGAGCGTGTTTAGCGGATGCAAGACGGGACCGCCTTTTTCTCAGGCAACATGCGACGATCACCAGATTCAGGATAAGCAGCATCGCTCCGAGAACTGCTCCCAAGACAAGCACAAATCCAGACGAAGCCCTCGAACCCGTTCCGCCTGAACCTCGAGACGGCAATGATGGAGGAGCGACACCTAACCCCCAACAATGTTAGTCACAAGCGAAATTTTTTTTCTCACTTCTATGGCCAGAAGTGTATGATTTAATTGTTAAAATGAACATGATTTCAGTTATTAATCATTCATTTTAATAGCATTATAAATAATATAAAAACATTAAAAATTGAGACATAAGTGCAGTGCTTTAGTTAACATGCCAAGTCAAACATGCAATCCCATGAGGTTAATACAGGTTAATCAATATTAATGTTATTATTAAAAAAACAATTCGTGCAACATATAAAACAATAATTATAAAGATAATAAATCTAATAAATTACTTAATTTATCTTTTGTGCTATTATTTAAAAAATAAAAATCTAAGTTTATAAACTAATGAAGCTAATTATTAATTTTTAAAAAGTGCTTTCAGACAATAACTTCTGAATTCCTTATTGGTTACCACCAATCTAAGATAGCCTAGGAGGTACTAGGGCCGGCAAGGGAGGAGTTTCTTGCTCAAAATATGGATGAAAACACCAGAAAACCTGGTAAAAGGGGATGCCAGAAAACGATGGAAAAGAGCATTTTCCTACCTACGAAGCTGTGGGCCTAGTAGGTATTTTTTTTTGGCAGAAGCTATTGCGGATTCAGAAGTTAAGATAAAAAGTGAATTTTGTAAGTTAATGTCATATCATCTAAAATACTACTTGTCCACTTTATTTTGTGCAAATTTTAAACTAAATCGTGATTATCTTATTTTTAGTTTTCTCGGTGTGCGTTTTTGTGATTTTAAAAGGAGGAGAACTTACTTGAAGTTGTTGCTTTAAGCGTGTCGGGTAAAAATCTGCTTGCGCCAAGTCTATTTTGAGCCATGACGCTAAAAACGTATTGAGTCGCCAGTTCTAAACCGGTGACGACATATCGTGTGGCGTTTCCGGTATCTTCGTAGCGATAATTCGGTAAATTTCCAGACCCGATGTTTGAAATAGGGCGTAGCGAAGTCGAAAAGTTTGAGTAAGCCCACCGTCAAATCCAGGCTCCCAGCCTAACGTCAGAGAATCATGGCTTACATTATAAACAGCCAAATTCGTCGGAGGGTCAGGTATTGAGGTGACGGACAACCGGACGGTTTGAGTAGCAAATCCAAGACTGTTTCGTGCCATACATTCATAACGTCCATAGTCAGAAAGCTCAATGTTTCTAATCAAAAGGACCGACTCATATATGACATTATCGACCTATAAAAATTAGTTAATTTTTCTTTTTAAAATTTAAATTTTACCTTATTATATTCTATAAGGTATTTAGTATGATCAGTCGTTATTATTGATCCTTCTCTTGACCAGGTAAAGTTGACAGCAGGAGCCGCAGAAACTTTACAAATAAGTTTTCCAGTTTCTCCACTATTACTGGCAGATTTGCTTAAAGATGGTGATTGATCCATTTCAGGTTTGTCTATAAATAAAAATTAAGGATTTATAACTTTTTTTTAATGATTAAAATTACGTTGGACGATGAGAAAGACGTTTTTTGAAGATTCATTCCCGAGGCCGTTATTGACGGAACATTTGAAGTAACCGATGTCTTCTTTGGCTGCACTGTGAACTGTTAAATAAGACGTGTTGTTATTCCAAGTGACTGATGTTCTATGAAGCATATCAGGGTATCTTTCTCTACTCCAGTTGACATGATCTGGCAGTAATGGAGCCCCATCGATTCTACACCAAAGCTCAGCGTCTTTCCCAGGTGAGACAGACACACCTTCGCTGATTTCTATCACATGAGCAGAATCTAAAAAGAAAGTTATTGATTTAAAAAAATTATTTATCTTTATTTACATTGAACTGTGATGTTGAAATTGATTGTCGTTGACCCTTCAGAGTTGACGGCTTCACAGATATAAACGCCCGTGTGTGTGCGATGAAGTTTAGTAAAATTTAAAAGAGGGCCTTCTACTGTTAAATATTGCCCAGAATGCAAAGGAGATCTGTCTTTGGTCCAAGTGTATGTTATCGTCGGTGGATGTCCAGTAGCTACAGGAGCCAAAACCAAACTTTCTCCTTCATTTCCGATCAAATCGGTTTCAACAGGTTCATTAAAAACAGGCTTATCTGTGAATGAAAAAACATTAAGAATTTATCAGAAAATTGATAATAGGCTTACATAGAACGTTCATGGTGACAGCATCATGGCACTGCGTTGCAATGCGGTGTTCATTGCTTGACATGTGTAGACGTCTTTGTCGATGTCAGGAGTTACGTTTAATCGAAGTTGTATGGATGAGACGACGCCACCGTGAAGGCCAGGTTTGAACTATTAGTGATACCTTCAGTCACTGAAATGCCTTCTCTCCACCATGACATTTCTGCGGGAGGATTGCTCGAGGATCCATCGCATGTCAAAGTCGCAACGTTTCCTGCTCTCAGTTCTTCAGGTTCCTTCTTTATTCTTACATGCTCGGCGGAACTAAAATTAAAATGTAAGGGTTAGTTAACCTGCAGAATTAAAATAACTTACAATGAACGCTGAGCTGGATGGTTTCAAATAATGGAATTTCTGTAGCAGGATTTGATGCTTCACATTTATAAATAGCTTCATTGTCAGTCACATTGACCAATATTGTCAGCTCGGCAGAAACTGACTTATCAGTTGTTTTGGTCGCAGAATTGATCTTTTTGTCATTTTTGTACCAAGTTAAAGTGGCAAGAGGATTACCCCCTGATGAAATACAAGATATTTTTTGAACAGTTCCAGCAGCGATGTGATTTCCTTTGGTATATCCGGTGATGAGTGGCGGTCCAGGTGGATCTAAAAGTTGATTAGTTTTATTTAGAATTTATAGTTGATACTTACATAAACATTGATGGTGTGTGTGCTGACGATGTTTTCTGTCAGTTGTTTGTTTAAACCGTGGCATATGACGACGAGTGATCGTTGATCAGGTGCCATAACGGCAGTCGTGTTTGATGTTGTTATCCATCCACCTTCTGGCGCCGAAATCGTTCTTTGCGTCGCATTTCTTATTTGCTTGCCACCAATCATCCATTTAATATCAGCTGGAGGGTTGCTGCTTGCAGTCGTACATGTTATCGGTACAACATCTCCAACTCTGGCTTCAGTTGGTCCAGTAATCGTCACTTGAGAAGGAGCGACTAAACAAAAATATTAATGTTTATCTTTAAATTTATGACTTACATAAAACTAATAAATCGACTTCAGCTTTTAATGGACTTGGCTCATTATGTTTGAGGCTTCGCATCGATATTTGGCTTTATTGTCCGAAGCGTCGCTGTAAACGTGTAAATGTTTTCGGAGAGTCTTCCAGCCGTCCTGTACGCCATTCTAATCTGCTCGCCATTTTTGTACCAGATAAGTTGAGCTGGAGGATTCCCACCTCGAGACCTACACACTAATTCAACAGTCTGCCCTCTTCTTATTGTCTCTCCTTCTGTATATCCTTCAATATAAGGTGAACCGGGTGGATCTAAAATTTTTCATTAAATTCAGTTTGAAAAATAAAGTTTTTGTTACATAAAACGCTGAGTTGAACGGTCACTCTAAGCGGCATATCTGGTGGCAGCGCTTCATGCCTTGCTTCACACGTATAATCAGCATAATCATCCTCAGCGGTTGGCCTTATTTGTACCCTGCTTGTCACGTTATACCTCTTCGACTTTTTTGTCGCCGGCACTTCTTCAGTTATGTCATCTCTTTTATCTAAAAAAAAAAATATTTTTATAAAGAAAATATAAGATAAAAAACGTATAATTTAAAAAAGGACGGTGGCGCTTTTGAGACAATAAAAAAAGTTTTTGCGTAATCATATTTTAATAGGATTAAACATTCATTTACATGAAGTTCTTTCCTGGATTTTATTGTAAAACCTCCTCTTTGGAAAAGTTTTGCAATTCATTAACTCGGTTTTCCCCAAATTGATCCTAAACTTTTGCAGATGTTTCGAGTCTTTTTTTTTAAAAAGGAGTTGGGGAAAAACGGAGGCACTTGTCATAACACAAATTTTGACGTCGGTATTATATAATTAATCACGTGTGTGAGGTTGAATTTAATGGGGAAACGATGACAGGATTATATATTATTATTATTCGGACATATCGGGTATAAACGTGCCGTGACCAGCAGCATAAATCGAGAGCTCAATGTCAAGTGGTCGAACCTCCTCACTGGCGACTACCCCACGTGATATATTAAACCCATCCGTGCCCTTGCAATCTCCTCAGATCAATCCTTCCAAGTACAAGGAAAATACCAACAGAAAAACTTATAAATAATGAAAGTTATTGTGTTACCCATCACGTCGGGTTTTTGGGGAAGGGTCAAAACGAATATTGATCTTTACCGATCTCAACTTTGTCAGTGGTGCCGGCCGGCCGTCCGTAGCATTTTTTTCCGGAACACTTTACGGCCACAGTTTTCAACCGATTTTCACCAAATTTTACACAAATTTCTTTAGCCGGTGAAGAAGATTTTTGAATTTCGAAAAAATGGCGGAGATATGTCTGAAATTTTAAAAAATTCGCTGCAGTTGGTCCGATTTTACCAAATTTTCACCAATTACTCCTTATATTTTTTATGAATTTTTGGTGTAAAAAAATTGCCACTTTTTAATTATTATTATTTTTTTTAGTAGGGAGAAATTTCGTACTTCTACCCATTAAGAGAGGCACATCCGTAGGCCAAAGAGCCCATTATTTCTACCTTGACACTTAAAAATTAAAAAAAAAAAGAACTTAAAAAATTAAAAAAACGCAATTTTAAAAAAGAAAACGGAAAAATTAAAAAACAGACAATTTTTTTGACAAAAAAGATTTAAAAATTTTTCGAAAAAATAATAGGAAAATTTTTGAAAAAAAAATTGGAAAATTAAAAAAAAACTCGGAAAATTTAAAAAAAAGAAAACTTGGAAAATTTTTCGGAAAAAAACTTCCCCCTCCCTTATACTTCCCCTCCTTATACTTTCGTTCCCTTATGCTTCCCCTTCGATATACTTCCCTCTCTGTTATGCTTCCCCCTTCGATATACTTCCCCTCCCGTAAACTTCCCCCTCCGTTGTACGTCCCCTCCGTTATACTTCCCCCTCCTATATTGTTACTTCTCTTTAAGGAAGTTTTCGTTGGAAGCTCTTCAAACCAGTACTTTAAATTAATAACTCTCAAGTTTCCTCCAATTTTGACAGGTCTCAAAGAAGAAGAAAAAGTGACTTAAAAGGCCATAATAGAAAAGCAATCGAAGGTTTTATTTTTAAAAAATAGATGCATTTTAAGCCTTGAAATTGATAAAGTGAGGCTTGTACCCAGACTAGTGGGATTGGGAATTTCAAATGCACAAAGTTAATCAGCGCCTATGTACTAGTCGAAATCAAATAACATAAAGCCCCTTGAAATTTCGAAGGGCAAATACAATAAAATCAGAATTATCAGTACTTTCAGAACAAATAATTCATAAACAATCACAATAAAATAATGTCAGATAAAATTAACTTTTATGTTTATCTTGTACATCGCTTTGATACCTATGTTGTTCTAATTTTCAGAGGTCGACACACGTCGATTAAATCATCCAGAAAATTAACTTCAGAATTCACGAAATATTGGATAAAAGAGAATTTCGTCGAATTACACGAATAAGGAGGACGACGTTATTTTGTAATTTAAAAACAATAAAATAAAAGCGTCTTTGTGGATTGTCAACTTAATTATTTTTTCCATTTCAAACCGACGAATTTACACAATAAAGAGCTGTTATTTTATGTTTAAAAATATATAAAAAAAATTTAGATGAAGCAAAGTTCAACCGTGCGTTAAGACAAAGAGAAAGATTTTCTTTTATTTTTTTTGGTGGAAAGTATTTTTTAAAGCGCTTTTTCTTTATAATATCTTATCAAAAAATTAGGATTGGAAAATAACAAAAAATATTTTGTGGAATTAATAAAAAACAATAAAACTTAACAAAGTCTGAAAACAATATTGGCTCTATACATTTAACGCCGTACTTTGGACTCGTAGACTAAGCCCGCACAACAAATTTCTTTTATCATTCGGATGGATTTTTCGACGATTTCACCCGGTATTGAACGTTAACTTTTTTTTTCGAGGGGGAAAAAACCGGGAAAGGAGGGAGAAAGAAAGCCGCTACCTCAAAGGTTGTTTTGAATGAAAAACCATTCGTTTTCGGGCACAGAAAAGAAGGATTTTCAGATAGACTTCAGAATTTGCATACGGAGCACGATTGTAGATATTAAAAGGTTTTCAAACGTTTTTTTCCCTCTATTCTCTGTTTTAAAAATTTAAAATCGTTAGGGAAAAAGCATAAAATCTATTTTAAACGGATTTCAATGTAAAATAGGTATTAAAAAAAGTGGAATACAGGAGGAAAAAAGTTAAAGAGATTTTAAATTAAGAGTGTTATAAAATAGTTTTGACGAGGAACGGATTTGGCCGAACTCGTTATGGCTGAGTCGAGAACTTTTCCGTCGACCTTTTCTATTAAAAATTAAAAGTTGAGGTTCAGAGCTCGCGGTGCCTGGACGGGGCGCGACCCGAAAGGTGAAACTTGTTTGTGACGGTAATGATATTTCAAGTTAAAACGAGTTGTTGGCAAATTAGTCCTCCTCTCGTCACTCGTCAAATGTGATTTTTCGAGAAAGTTTCCACCGCGCCCCCGCATCTCTCAAAACCATTTCCATGACGTTAATTATTTCCCCTCCAAACTGTCTCACGTCCAATTACATCTTTCAGGCGTTTTTTTTTGTTTCCTCCCACGTATTTTTAATAACGTCGCCAGTATAAAAACTTTCGGTTTCATCAGAAAAAATTCCCTTTTGTTTTTCCTCATTAAATTAATCAATTTTTTTTCAATGAAACCTCGATTTTTTTTCCGAAAAAGTAATATTCTAGTCATGATTTCACTTTCGCTCGTTTTTTGCCTGATTTTAATTAAAAAAGTTGGTTTTCGAACATCACTCCGGAATTTCCAAGGTAACGGAAACCTCAAAAAAGTTCATAACTTAGTTCTTTTAAAACGAATAAACAAACTTGGGAGGTCGAAAGAATAACAGAAAAAAATGGTTTACGAGGTTCAGCTCAAGATTCAAGGTTAAGGGTCCGTCATACCACTTAATACGACAGCGTTTTGTCTTAAGAGCTTTGCTCCAATTTCGCGAGAAAACTATTGGTTTTTAAAATTTTTTTCTTTTTGATTTGCCTTTAGTATACACTTATTTAATAAAATACAAAAGATTTTCTTTTCAAAATCATAAAAATGTAGAAAATCAGAAAGAACTCAATTTTTTAAACATCATTTTTATGGTTAAATATATAAAATTGGATAAAACGAGTTTGTATTTATATTTATGAATGTTTAATAAAACTAAAAGCTAAGAAATTTTTTTCCTAACCACAGTCAATTTATATAAATTGAGAGGAAATTCAAAAAGTTGATAAGCTTCGTTTCCGATTGTTTTTCCTTGAATGCAAAAAAAAAAAAAAAATTAAAAACAGTTTTCTCGCAAAATTGTAGCAAAACTTCAAATAAAAATTCCGCAGTAGAATAACTGACCCTTATATGGCATGAAAAAAAAAAAAAAAAAAAAAAAAAAAAAAAAAAAAAAAAAAAAAAAGTTTTTGCAATTTGTAGCAAAACTTCAAATAAAATTCCGCTGTAGTATAACTAACCCTTATATGGCATGAAAAAAAAAAAAAAAAAAAAAAAAAAAAAAAAAAAAAAAAAAAAAAAAAAAAAAACAGTTTTTGCAAAGGCTCCCGAAGGGTTTGGGGGGCGATTTGGCCCCAGTGGAATTTCGGCCTGAAAATTTAGGAGCATCTAGTAGGTCTATAGAGAGGCCTACTGGTAAGTTTTGAAGGCCCTATGACGCCCGTGCTGTCGGTGAGAGCGTTGAACGTGTAGCAAACCACACGTTTCTTAACCATTCACGTTTTAATTTTCCTGAAGAGCCAAATCGAAAATTCGACGGTCGCCCAACGCCAATACTTCATAAACCGTGTTGAGAACAACTCCTATTTTTTTGATAGCTAGCAAAAAATTGATTATATTGATTTCATGCGATTTTCTGAGAAAATGCGTACGGAAAATTCAACATTTTTCATCAAAAACACCTGTTAAAAAAATCGCGCCACTTTTAACCACTACTAAAACGTTCCTTTTCATACTAGAAAAGCCCCCAATTTTTTTCATAATTTTAAAATTGGTGGTACGGTGTCGTTTTCAAAGAAAACCACGACGATTTTAATGGTTTTTCACCATTTTTTTGATCATGAACCAAATAAACAATAAGAAAGTTTCCCTCTGACTCTTAAAAAGTAAAAAAAATAAACATTTAATTTAAATAATATACTTATTTTTAAATAATACCGAAGCATAGGTATTATTTAAATTAAATAATATTGCTTATGCTGTACTCAATAGGTATTTCCCAACTACCTACTAACTTAGGTTTCAATGAGTATTTTTTTTCTATTTCAAAAACTTAAGACAATTATTATGTGGAACGTCTTAAAAAATAAAATTATTAATAAATAAATAAAAATAAAAACTATTATTGTCAATGTAGAAGTCTGCATCAAGGACAGTGATTTAGGTACAATATAGGCAGCAAAACGTTGGCCCTTATCTTTGACGGCACATATGTTCGGCACGAAAAAAGCGCCAACAACGTCTATCAAAGGAAGTCGTTCTCCGGGCAAAAAAAAAAAAAAAAAGATGCCGAAAACTTTTAAAAAAATCACTAGTCGCATGCTACGTCCTCAACCTGCTGCAAATACGTTGGCAGAGCTAGTTGAAAAAGAAGGTAGGGGTTGGACTCGGAAAAAGGTAATTTTCAAACAAGTTACAGTTTCTGAAATACCGGATTTTCCCGAAATGACACTGCTGTGCCGTGAAGGGCCAACGTGTTGCTGCCTATGTTGTGAATTTTCTAGCGTATGAAGTTCGATGAAATCCTTTTGTGAACAGAGGAAACGAGTAGGTAACACGTATTTTTCGAAAGATTTAAGAACGGAATGGCAAAAGTTAGATACTTGATGCTCATTATCGAGTCCAAGTATTGATGCGATTAAAGCGTATGAATTTTCTGTTCTTGGTTTAATAAAAAAAGTTACCGGTGTTTGTATCACTGTCCTTGATGCAGACTTCTTCATTGACACTAATAGTTTTTATTTTTATTTATTAATTAATAATTTTATTTTTTAAGACGGTTCACATAATAATTGTCCTAAGTTTTTGAAATAGAAAAAAAATACTCAATGAAAACAAAGTTGGGTAGTTGGGAAATACCAATTGAGTACCTACAACATAAGTTAATATTTTTTAATTTAAATAATACCTATGCTTAGGTATTATTTAAAAATAAGTATATTATTTAAATTAAATGTTTTTTTTTACTTTTTAAGAGTCAGAGGGAAACTTTCTTATTGTTTATTTGGTTCATGATCAAAAAAATGGTGAAAAACCATTAAAATCGTCGTGGTTTTCTTTGAAAACGACACCGTACCACCAATAAGGAACGTTTTAGTAGTGGTTAAAAAGTGGCGCGATTTTTTTAACAGGTGTTTTTGATGGAAAATGTTGAATTTTCCGTGCGCATTTTCTCAGAAAATCGCATGAAATCATATAATCAATTTTTTGCTAGCTACCAAAAAAAAAGGAGTTGTTCTCAACACGGTTTATGAAGTATTGGCGTTGGGCGACCGTCGAATTTTCGATTTGGCTCTTCAGGAAAAATTAAAACGTGAATGGTTAAGAAACGCGTGGTTTGCTACACGTTCAACGCTCTCACCGACAGCACGGGCGTCATAGGGCCTTCAAAACTTACCAGTAGGCCTCTCTATAGACCTACTAGATGCTCCTAAATTTTCAGGCCGAAATTCCACTGGGGCCAAATCGCCCCCCTAACCCTTCGGAGCCTTTGTAGCAAAACTTCAAATAAAAATTCCGCTGTAGTATAACTGACCCTTATATAGCATCAAAAACAGAGTAGGTAAATCTTATCCTGGTGCCATATTTCAATCCGTTCAGGGTTTTGATTATTTTTTTCATACCTAAAACTACATTTCGTCGCGTTAGTTCTAACAGCGGCTATCTCATTTTTCCAAGGTTTTCAGGAGGGTAAAAATACTGATTAATTTCTCATTGGAATCAATGCATCTGTTGGCTAAATCGTGAACTACGCGTTTTCTGTTGGTAATAGGGTTTAACTACCAATGGAATTCGATTCACCACAAAACCATCAGCCGGTGTTAGAACTAACGCGACGATTTTTTTTTTTTCAAAAAACTGTTAATTTGTCGATTTTTGTTATCCATTTTTACTTATAAGATTTAGAATAAGCTGAGTACTTGCCTAATTTGAGTTCTACATCTCCTCTGTACCAGACGATTTTCGCCGCCGGCTTCGAATTCTTGACGAGACATTCCAACGTAAAGTCTGATTCTCTTTTATTTCAATTTTCGAATTAGGCGGGTGACCTATGATCTCGACGGAGGATGGAGGCGCTGAAAAAAAAAATACAATAAAAGAACTTTTGTAAAAAAAAGTAGAAGTAGGAAACCGAATGATATATCGAGGGAAAATTGAAACAATGGAGGGTTTGCGGGATGGGGGCGGGCCCATTTGGTTGTGGATTGTGGCCGGGAGGATTTAATTCTGATTCATTTCCCCTTTTCTTCATTTGATGAATACGTCTAATAATTTTTCGTCATCCCCATACCCTTTTCCTCTTTCTTGGTTTATCTCACGAGCGTCGGATATCGCGTTCCGAGGCAGTTTATACACCCCGATGTAATTAAGAAGGTATAATTAATCAAGAAGCATATCTCTCACGTAGAGTTTTCTTAGGTAAAGGGAAGGGAAATTCATTAGAGAAAACTCTCGTTTATCTAAAAACCCAGGTAGATTTCTTTTAATTGTTATAATAAAAACATAGGTCTTGATTTCAATAAAATTAGAATAGAGTGAGGAAGGATGAGGCGACATGGAAATTATTACTTAGCTAAGCACGCTATGGCTAACCAAGACACGGGGTTGAAGCCGGGGTTAAAGGAAAGGGCGGAGGGTTTGAGAAATGAGCCCTCTCTCCTCCAACCCCCACTCTCGAGGATTAAACCAACTCAAATTTGATTAATACCCGCCGTGTTTACAGATCCCTTCAAACCCCTTGTAATTGTTAATGGCACTGAATTTTTTTTTACCCTCCTCTCTTTTTTTTCTTCTTTAAAATCCCGTCTTGGCAATTATCTTAATTAAATTTTCTTTTCCTACTTAAGACGTTTTTGACGTCAGAAAAAATTTAATTGAACAAAGAAAAAAAGTCTTCGACTTTGATCAAATTCACTTAAAAATTGAACAATTCGATAAAGATCTTTGAGAAAAACATACTGTGGGGGGAAGCTTCTTTATGTATTTGTTGCTTTTGCCTTAAAAAAATGTGAGCTGGGAGGAAAATGGGAAAAATGAGATGTTATACGATAGCTTGATGTAAAACTGACTTTCTCTTCCACGAGAGTGAATTTGTATAACGAAACATTCGCCTGTTAGCTTTCAATAAAAAGAAAATTCCTTTTACCTTCTAAAAGAAAGAAAGGAAAAGTTTGGTTTTCCTCATAGATACAAAAGGAAAATCTATTACGATCGGGGGAAAAGAAGTTTTTTTTAAAGAAATTCGAAAAAGTTGTTCGAAGTCTTTTGAGAAGGGTGAGTCGAAGCGTCAGAAAACTGACACTCATTGAACAGTATTTACACCATTGTGAGCTTTAAAAGGGTTTGGAGATGATTAGAATATAAGAAAAGTCCGCCTCGGACCAGCAAATTTTTTTTTTTTGTTCGCAACCTAAGAAATGAAAAGCGGTCGTGGAGGGAAGAAAACCCTTATAAACAACCTCTGGGCGTTATTTTACGGGTTATTACTGTCTAGCCTAACGACCCTCGCCGCAAAGTAATACGCAACCCCTTTCCTTCCCAACACTACACCCTCCCATTCCCTCCTCCCTTTCAATTTTCTCCCAGCATAATTACAAATATGTCTAAAAAAAAGAAGATGATTTATCCCCCCTTTACATTGACTTAGAGCGTAATTGGCACTAAAATTAAATTTTACAAAATAAGTGTTTTTTATATAAGAGATGGATTTTATTGTTTATAGAAGTTAAGGATTTAATGTTTTGGCGGACAGGGCCCAATGACAGTTGGACAGGTCGGAGTAGGGGAGTTTGTCTTAATGCTTTGACGTTGGAGGGGAAAGAGTGTTGCTGAAGATGACTTTAATTGTCTACCTCCTCCTCCTTTGGGCCTTGTGTCGTAAGAGACCTTTGTAATTTATACTTGCCGGTGGCAGTGCAGCTTCTTGACTTATTCGAGGGTCAAGGATCAGTCTCCTGTCACTCCCACGAACTTGTCACTAATCTTCTTCAACGAAGAAAAAAACAAGGAAACCTTGTTTACTTTTTTTACACGCAGCTCAAGATAAACTTTTTATTCAATTAGAATACGTTTTTATGTATTTTAATTTTGATTGCTATACGCAAATTGATTTTTATATCAAACAATTAACCATAGTAGAGGAAGAAATGACTGTGATAACGGGTATCTCACGACGCGTTTCGGCTTAATAAGCCTCGTCAGGTGAACTATTCCCTCTATCACAATCATTTCTATCTTTTCTCTGTGGACCTATCTACGAGAGAATTAGTGGAAACTGCGGGAATGACGAGGCTTATTAAGCCGAAACGCGTCGTGAGATACCCGTTATCACAGTCATTTCTTCCTCTACTATTGGTTAATTGTTTGATATAAAAATCAATTTGCGTATAGCAATCAAAATTAAAATAAGTAAAGTAATGCCTTGGCAGCAGTTCTGTCATAAAACCATAAGGAGGTGGTGAGGGCTCTATCTCTTAGAGAAGTGGCGGCGATGAGGTTTTTGGGGGACGATTTGTCTCCAGCTTCCCGCAGTTTCCACTAATTCTCTCGTAGATAGGTCCACAGAGAAAAGATAGAAATGATTGTGATAGAGGGAATAGCTTACGTTTTTTGTTTTCGAAATCTTCAGCTCCCGTTAGTTTTGAATGAAAAATCCGATACAGCGCTCTTTAGGATTCTTGGGTACGTAAAAAGAGCAGCAGCGCTCCGGGAGGAGTTAGAGTAAATTAGCCTATCCTAGACATGAATTTCTTATGCAGAATGTTAAAAAAAATACTGGTTTGAAGAGCTTCCAACGAAAACTTCCTTAAAGAGAAGTAACAATATAGGAGGGGGAAGTATAACGAGGGGACGTAAAACGGAGGGGAAGTATAACAGAGGGGGAAGTATAAGGGAAGGGGAAGTATAAGGAAGGGGAAGTATAAATGAGGAGGGAGTTTTTTTTTTTCGAAAAATTTTCTAAGTTTTTTTTTTAAATTTTCCGAGTTTATTTATTTTATTTTATTTATTTTGAAAAATTTTCAGTTCTCTTTTTCGAAAATTTTTTTAAGTGTCGAGGTAGAAATAATAGGGTCTTTGGCTACGGATCTGCCTCTCGTAATGGGTAGAAGTAGAAATTTCTCCCTACTAAAAAAATAATAATTAAAAAGTGCCAATTTTTTTACACCAAAAATTCTTAAAAAATATAAGGAGTAATTGGTGAAAATTTGGTGAAAATCGGACCAACGGTTCGGCCGCAGCGAATTTTTTAAAATTTAAACAGACATATCTCCGCCATTTTTTCGAAATTCAAAAATCGCCCTCGTTACATTCTTCTTCACCGGCTAAAGAATTTTGAGTGAAAATCGGTTGAAAACTGTGGCCGTAAAGTCTTCCGGAAAAAAATGCTACGGACGGCCGGCCGGCACCACTGACAAAGTTGAGATCGGTAAAGATCAATATTCGATTTGACCCTCCGGGTCTGGAAGACCCTTCCCCAAAAACCCGACGTGGAGGGTGTCAATAACTTCTTTAAGGAAATTAAAAAAGCAGGTAAAAACTTGGTTATAAAGTTATTTTCAAAGGAGTTTTTGGAATTTAGATTTGTGAAAAGCGGAAAACAGACGTCAGAAAAGGGTGGGATCGTCAAATTTTAATGTGTTTAAATTGGTTTCATTTTCGTCACGTGTGTTCAGATGAGGGAAAAATAAAAGGTTAATCTTCTTAGCGATTTAGACCCCTTTGACATGTTCACAAACGGCGGTGATTTTAAATTTCAAAAGACGTGAAGCTTAATTTGCTCCGGGATTGCTTTTAGTATTGAGAGGAAAGCTTCTTTTCTGAAAGCCATCTTTTGTTCTTGATACCGTCAGTCTTTATTTTATAAATTTTAAAATCAAAGAGACTTCCAGGTAGAATTCAATCAGCGTTTAATTATATCTTCTTTTATCTTTTTTACATGGGAAACAAACTATTTTTTTTTAAACTCAACAAAGGACGATTAAATTTTGTAAAACGGATTAGAAGGAAAGGGAAGGAAATTTAATCTTGCTCGAATCCATATTTAGTGGGGATAAATGACAGTTTGACGAGTCAACAATTCCAAGGTACCCCCCTGAGTAATGAACATGTTTGGGAGTAAACAAGAAACTCCGTTGAGAGAGAATTTCTTGATCCTCTACTTCACTTTCGCGTGGAGTTTTAATTGAAAAACTAAACTTGTCTGAATTCGGAAACATTTCAAAGTTTTAATTTAAAACATGTAAATTACTCTTTTCTAAAACTTGTTTTATGTACTTCTTTAGTGTAGGAGTTTTCTAAATATAAACACAGTCAGGGCCACGGCAAAGAGGGGATCTCGACGTGAGAAAAAGTATGGAAAAAAAGCAAAAAAGGTTTTTTTTTTGCCAAAAAAAGTAGAAACCGCTCAAAAATTGGGATTTCGGGCAAAAATATATCAGGGTCCTCTCACTAGCTGGAGGCCTTCATTTGGAAAAAAATCTGTTTGGAAAAAAAAGTAATCCGAGAGCAACAGGTCGATGGAGATTTAGGCCGTTCGAATGAAGCTTAGGGAACGAAGAATATCAAAATACGATTAAACAGTAATCAGGTTTTATTCGATTTAAGCATACTTTTCAAACTGTATGATACGTAGGAGGCAAAAAAATCTGAAAATGAACTCTGGACATTTAGTTTTATTTAAAAAAAATGTGTGAATAAGAAATTCGTTCGATGGAGGTATAAAAAGGTTTGCTTTTGGATTGTCTGTTCTTAAATTGATAAGGAAAGGGTAAGCCGTGAGAGGGGAGATCGAGGAAAGTGTATAAGTTTAGACGACGTAAACTTGACGAAACAGTGGGGCCTATGTTTGACTTGGATCCGCTACCCTTTGATCGACCCGTCCTTCCCCAAGCGATTCCGTCGGTTCAAACTCTTTTTACCCCTTCTTTATTCCCCTCTTCAAAGACTTTCTACCCTCATGGTTTTCCCCTCTCTCTGCAAATAAGGAGGTGTTATTTTCCTCATTAGTGTAATCAGTTTAAAACTGGTGACACATTCGAAACTTGTTTAAACCTGTATTTTGTGAAGTCTTTCTCGATCTTTCGGAAGAGAAACCCTTTTTATCCAATTTTAAGGGGTTTTCCTCGTTGGAGAAACACCCTTTTCCCGAGATTATCGGATCTTTCCCTCAATTTTATTTTTCAAAGGCACTCCCCGGGCAAGCCGAATTCCCAATAATTTAGCCATTTTACGGGATGCCGTGACAATTAAGCAGAAATCTACGGGACACATGGTCCAGTAAGTCTGGGACTAGAAAAAAATATGGTATTTGGTTTTTTTGACGGATGATCTTCTGAGTATTGCCCATAAAACCAGTTGGGGGGTTAAACGTGACTTTTTGCGGTATTTTGCTTTTATCTCCAAAACGGTACGTCGTAGCCAAAAAATGTTTTAGTTAAAAAAGAAAGTGACTAAATTTTCTATAAATTTGATTTAACAAATCTTTTTGTGCGACCAACTGCCCGAGTTAAGAGGCGACGAAAACAGCGAAAAACAAAAAGATTTGGCCTTGGGGCGTTGAAGCGTTCTTTTCGCGGTTTTTCGACTGTATCTTCAGAATTGTTAAAAATGTATTAAATAAAAGAAAGCTGATTATATCGTCGCGTTAATTCTAACACCGGACAAGTCATTTTTCCTAGGGTTTCAGGAGAGCCAAAATACGGATTAATTTCTCATTGAATCAATGCATACCTGTTGGCTAAATCGTGAACTACGCGTTTTCTGTTGATTATAGGGTTAATCTGCCAACGGAATTCGATCCACCACAAAATTTACCATCAGAAACAATGGAAAACTGACAAAAAATGACTTGTCCGGTGTTAGAATTAACGCGACGATATGTTCTATTTGACGAAGTCAAGTTGATTGCATGATCGACAGTATCTGAGCTGCAAGCTGGTGAAAAAAGGCATAGATTGACTGGACTAATCAAGGGTCACCTACGGGAGGCAATCGTAACATTTTTCGAGCGGATCAAGCAACCTGCGCCCGTTGTACCGAATCTTCAAAAATGCAGTTTAATAGCGCATTTAACGTTTCCTCGTTTGCTGGATAGCCCATCCTTGAGATCGCTCGGATTAATACGTTTAAAATTAATAGCTACGGATGGTACTAGTTAACCGTTAATGGGAAACCGGAAGCACCCAAGTTAGCACTAAATCCTCTCCTTTATACCATTGGACAATACACGTTAATGAGTCATTACTCATTCGGAGGCCGAAATACCGAACAAATTGAATCGAATATATCCCTGATAAAAAACCATAAATCTTAAAAGCATCTTGAGGGACATATTTGGATGATTTATCGGCACAACGGTGACAGCGAAACGACAAAAGGCGATTATAATAAAAAAAGTTATTTGTAATGCCATACATTTTGGCTTACAATTAAATAAATAATAATAAAAAAAAGTCGGGAAAAGTTTATTTTTTAAATTTTATTTGTAAAATGGTCCTGAATATTTGAGTTGTAAATTAATTATTTAGTTCTTTGTTTAAAAAAGTTCGGAAAAGCAATGCTATTTTATTCATTACTTTTGGAGTGTTTTTTTAAAACAAAATTTAGGATTTGTTTTTTGTTACCTTTTCTGGGAGACTATAAACAGTTCCAGTATCTGAATCCTGTCGTAAACGTACTGTATCTCACCGTTCAGTAAACGGTGGAAAATTTGAGGTTTTGATAACACCCTGTGTGATAGGATGCATCAAAATGTGGACACAGATGGCAAAAACATGGTTCGAAAAGGGATTTAACGATGCAACAAACTCTTGTCAATAAAGCTTTTGGAATGAGTGAAGGGGCGGGGGGTAGATGCGCCCGGGAGGGTGGATGCAATTAGAGGGTGTGCTATTGACATTTACCATTGTTTGAATAATCACGAACGGCTAAAGTGGTCCGTCTCTAACAAGGGTGTTAATCAAAATTACTTCGGAGCAGTCAAAGGGGTTATTTTTTATTTCAAGATTTTATTTTTTGGATAAATGCCAAACCATCCACCTTTCAGAGTCGTTTTTCAAATGAACTCGATAATCGATATGTCTTCGGGACTTCTTTGTTCGGGGGAAAATATGAATAATCGACCTCTAGCTTAGACATTCTTCTTTTGTCGAAGGGAAAAGCCTTAAGTATATCTCCGCCATAAGTCCGCCAGGATAAGTGTTCTTTTCAATCCAATGATAAACGGTTCCAAATTCAAAATAATTATGGAAATGAAAAAATGTTTTGGGTTTTTCAAGGCTCACATGGTCTTCAGAAATCCCAGCACCTTAAAACGGACAAATCAGACAAGATGTTATGGTATTTTGCTTAAGGCGGTACAAAAAACCTTTTTTGACGGAATTGTGTGTCCCTGAGTATTGTCCATAAAAAAACCCCCAGTTGGCCAAGGGTTAAACGTGAACTTATGCGGTTTTTTGCTTCTATCTCCAAAACGGTACGTCGTAGCCAAAAAGTGTTCTAGTTAAAAAAAAAGCTGACAAAATTTCATACAAATTTGACTTAAAAAATTTTTTGTGTGACCATCCGCGCCAGAGCTACGAGGCGGCGAAAAACAGCGAAAAAAATTGGCCTTGGGGTGTTGAAGCCTGACTTTTCGCGTTTTTTCATATGTATCTTCAAAACGGTACGTCGTAATTGAAAAAAGTATAAAATATAAAAAAAGCTGATTAAATTTCCCAAAAATTTGACGAAATCAACATTAGTGCATAATTGGCCGTATCCGAGCTGCAAGCCGGTGAAAAAAAGCGTGATTTTAGAATCGATGAAATCGAAAAAAAATCAGGGAAGCAGTTGTGTAAGCGAAAAAGGAATAACCGCTGTAGATACAGCGATTTCCTTTAAAGTCCTAATGTCAAACAAGCAATTAAGGGGGGGAAGGGGCGGTTTTAAGAAAATCCCCAAGAAACGATACGATTTCGATCTCAATTTTTGGTTTTTCGCGTTCCTGGCGAAAAATGTACTAAATAAAAAGAAAAGATGATAAAATTTCCTACGAAATTCATTTATAAACCTTGATGATTGGATCAACCGTATCCGAGGAGTAGAGCAGTTTATCCTTTACGTTAAGTACCGTAACTATTGTCGGAGTGGTAATCGAATTTTAAAACGGTTTGTTGAAAGGAAATATAAAAATTTACAGATATTGTAAATAAAAAATTATAATACAATATTCATGGAAGCATAAAAGTGGCTTATGAAAGAGAGCATCGTTTCTGAGAACATATCCCTTATGTTAAATTGGAACGACAAGTAGTGTGAGGTTCTATGTAAATAAGGTTTGAAGGCTTCAACTCCCCGTTCGTTGTAGGCTTGATATTCCAGTCAATATCTGATTCCGAAACCCCCCCATCCTCCCCCACGCGCTATTTCAGAGCCGCAAAGCAATAGGGTAACCTCACATTCAAATAGGCATTCGAAGAAGCTTTCCAAGAAGGGAGGAAAAAAAAAGAAAATACTCAGAGAAAAGTTTTCATCCCGAACTAGCAATAAGAGAAAAAAAAAACCATAAGAAAAAGCCCCGCTTGTAAAGTCGTTTTTATATTTTTCTTCCTAAGATAAGTTACAAGGAAACAAATCAAAAATGCATTTCCCACATTTTATACTTCTCTATTCACACCAACATAAATAACTAGAATAAATTGAATTAAAACTTTAGGAGATTTTTCAGATTAAAAAAAAAACAAAATTTTTTATATCTTTAATATTTTAGTCTAGAAAATAGATTGTTAATAGCTATTGACTGTGGATAATGGAATAATGTTATATTAATATTTGTCATTATGTTAATTAATAATAGAGGAATCAACAATTAACAATAGAAAAACGTAATTAATTGAAATTAAATAAAAATAAAATGGGTGCCATCTTACTGTAATCTAATTAGTTAGTAATTGAGACAAACTCAGATCTTTTGTTTAAGTTGAGTGAGAGTGAGACATAAAGTGGTTCCCCCGCCCATTCGCTATTCTCTCAATCTCTGATTACTCCAGGGAGCCGTACTAATGACTGCTGCTTAGGCACGGGGACGTAACAGGCTTTGATTTTAAGATATAAGGGTGCCTCTATATGACGTAGCGATTCTTGTTTTTGAGTCATTCTATACTCCTTTAGTGAGTCAAATTAGGGAAATGATGAAAGAAAATATGGTGGAGGTGGCTTAAAAAAAGGCCTAACGAGTTCAAATGAAAAATAAGGTCCCCCCCTTGCAGTTTCTGGCGGAATCGATCCTTTCTCGAAAAGCCTCAACTCCCAACAGCGTTTCGCTCACTCTCGCAATCCCAAAAGGCCACGAACTCGTGTCACTGGAGTGATTTCAACCGGGCGGAGATTTTCCCCTCACGAAAATAAACAGAATACGAGAGGAATGAATTGGTTTCACAAACAGACCAATGGAAGGAGTGGTTGATTTTTCGCTTGGTCCGAAGGTTAAAAAGAATTTTTTTTGTACCCCCCTTATGTTCCGTTCTCTATGCGGTGGAAACTACCAAACATTCTCAAAATGATTTTTTTTCTTCACAAAATTTGGATCTTCGCGTTTTTAACTTCCTTAAAGAAGTTATTGTGATTCACGTCGGGTTTTTGGGGAAGGGTCTTCCAGACCCGGAGAGTCAAATCATTGATCTTTACCGATCTCAACTTTGTCTGAGGGCCGGCCGGCCGTAGCATTTTTTCCGGAACATTTTACGGCCACAGTTTCCAACCGATTTTCACACAACCTTCCTGAATAGTTGAACAAGAAATTCGTCTGCGATTTTTGAATTTCGAAAAAATGGCGGAGATGCACGTTTGAAATTTTAAAAACTGCGCTGGATTTTCACCAAATTCCACCAAATACTCCTTATATTTTTAAAAATTTTTGGTGTAAAAAAAAATTATCAATTTTCCACATTAATTTCATTATAGTAGGGAGAAATTTCATACGTCCACGTTACGAGAGGGACCTCCCTTGGGCGAAAATCCCATTTCTACCTTGATACTTTCGGAAAAAAAAAGAACTTTTTCGGAAAAAAAGGGCAAATTTAAAAATGAAAACTTAGGAAAATTTACAAAAAAAATAAAAAAAAAAACTCGGAAATTTTTTTGAAAAAAAAAAACTCGGAAAATTAAAAAAAAAAGAAAAAAACGAAAAATTTTTCGAAAAAAAAGAAAAAACTTGGAAAAATTTTAGAAAAAACAAACAAAAATCTTCCCCCCTTATACTTCCCCCCTTCGTAATACTTTCATTCCCTTATATTTACTTCCCTCCGTACACTCCCCTGACTTATACTTCCCCATCCGTATACTTCCCTCCCTTATACATCCCCCTCCGTTATACTTTCTTACTTTTTAAGGAAGTTTTCCGTTGGAAGCTCTTCAAACCAGTACTTTTTTTTCCTTCTTCCCTGTCGACGAGTTATATTTTAAATTTGACCTGGAGAAACAAGGCTATTTTATTTTTTTAAATTTAGTATAATATGTTAATCTTACCGAGAAAAAAATAATCAGGAAATTTTTTTCCGGAAAATCGCGAAAAAATATTCAAACAAATATTTATGTTAGTTAAAATTGTATTTGAAAAATCAAATATTTAGAAAATTTAGA